>KN471458.1:1029-11854 GCA_000787095.1 Periophthalmodon schlosseri | reverse complement strand
CTCTACTGAACTAAAGGTAAAAGGAGCTGTTCACTTGAAAACTACCACTTCATGACATCACAAGGTGGAACAGAGCATTTTGAGCTTTGGAGATGTAGACAGACTAATAATAAAGTGTTACTCAAACATGTGTGACTGAAACAAAACACAACTCCAGGTCTGTTTTTGAGGAGGAAACATCATTAGAACATGACTTAAAGCTACAGGAGTCAGTTTTGTGTGATACAGAAGCTTTAATACAACTGTACAAACCAATAAATTACTTTCAACTCAACATAACATTACAAAAATGATCTTATTTTGTAACTCACAAACTCACTGTAGATTTGCATGTCTTTTATTTTGAAAATCTTAACAGCACAGATAGTTACTTACAGAGTGGGCTCATAGTTTCCTCGCTCACTGCTCCTCGGCCGCTCCCCACTTTGTCTGGACCCGGTGGAAGGAGCCGGTGGAAGGAGCCGGTGGTGCGACCGTCTCCACTGGGGCTCGTAGTATTGTGAGAGGTGCTTTGTCTAAGAGGGGGATAGTCAGACGCTAAAGCCCAGGGAGGAGAGGAGGAAGAGGGGATGAGGGAGAGAGAGGAGGGCCCCGAGCAAGAGACAAACAAACAGTTACTTATGCTATTTTTACGACCATTTAACCCTGTAATGACCATTAAAGACACATTTAAAAGATTCAGAGTTTGAATTGGGATTGACAAGTGACTCAGATAAGACTAACCCAGGGTAATCTCACTTCTAACCTCTAGCTAACACCAGAACTAAACAAAAATAAACTGGATTAAACCTGTTTAGAACCAATGCTAAACAGGTTTGAAACAGGGCTAGATAATAACCAAACATAAACATTACCAGGCAAGAAAAAAGTGAAATAACTCTTCATGTGTTTGATGTCTGATGTGGTGGGTGTGTCCAAACTTTTGACTGGTAGGTCCAGAAAACAAACTAAAACATGGTCAAACCAGGTATGAATAAAAAGGGTGAAGAACCAGGGCTAAACCAAGATAAATCCAGTTCCAAAACCAACAGCAAACCAATATTAAATCAAGTCTGAAACTAGACTAAGCCACATAAACCTTCACTTAATGTGTCAATGATGGTTATGGTTGAGGAGGCCTTTGGCGCAGAGTGGCAGCCATGGCACTACTGGGTTCACATACAAAGTCTGTGCACGCGCCCCGATGTTTCTACGGCACGTTTGAGCGTTGACGTGGGGCGTTTGAGCGTTGACGTGGGGCGGTTGAATGTTCACGTGGGGTGTTTGAGCGTTGACGTGGGCCGTTTGAGCGTTGACGTGGGGCGGTTGAATGTTCACGTTGGGCGTCTGAGCATTAACGTGGGCCGTTTGAGCGTTGACGTTCCAGGAGTCAGGCCAATTGAAAAACTGGATCCTTTGGCGAAATTTACTGTGCGTGTGTCAAGCCGTTTGGCGCGATTTTGACGGTCAACATAGCTCGTCAGCCCCCGAGCAGCTAACATCCCTAAGTGTGGAGAGTGTTGAGTGTCTCAAAAGAGCAAAATAAACCAAATGCATAATCATTAAAGGTAGAGAACAGGACGTGACGAAGTATCAGGACCAAACCAGGATTAAACCAAGACCAAACCAGGGACAAGACAGTGAACGCATCATGACCATTAAAACTAGGACTAACCTAAGACTAAACTTAGACTAACTCAATCCTAGTCCCTTCTTAGCACCAGTAGTGTTCCATCTGTGGTCCTCGCCCCACAGTTTGAGACCCGCCGCCCTGATTGGAGCGCCACTAATGAGCAGATTATGTCGGCTCCGTCGACACAGCTCTGCGTTGGAGGCTCTTCCTCCTTGTGATCTCGAGGTCATGTTTTTGAGCCTCTTCTGTCGTCATGTGACTGCGGCGAGATCAGCTTCAAACGCACCAGTGTCATCACATGATCTCAAACCCAGAAACACAAGACAGAGGAGTTTACGACAGGAGTAAATGTGATTATAACAGAAATTCATCTGAGAAATGTAATAATGAGAAGAATAATTATACAATTTACAGTTAATACGTTTGTTTGATACTTTTGTATTTAGTCCGTGGTAAAGTGCACGGAGAAATGTGTTACACAGGGGGTCCATGAAGCATCTTTACTGTTCTAAAATGTAATTACAAAGGCAGTTGATCAGATATATTTAATAGATTTGTTCTGTCGTACTCAGTGGTTATAAACGTTTTTAATCACATTGCATTTTTGGTCAATTATTGGTCCATTTTTCTTCCACGTGAGATCACTTACTGCAGCGACCTCAACCTTTTGACTCAACTGTGGCACCACAACTGCACCAACCTTCAACCAACCTGCATTTTCCAGCAGATGGTCCCACCACACTGAGGTCTGCATGTTCATGAGCTCCTCAAACATCTCCAGATCGTTGGATTGAAGGGATGGACCAGTTCTCACACTTCTGGATTTCTTTCTGTGGGGCTGTGTTAAAGATGTCGTGAATCGAGCAAAGATACGGGACATTACTGAACTAAAACAAACAAAAAGACTGATGAGGCTCTGCTACAGTGAACATGGCGAGAAATCCAGCCCCGTCTCGATGTGCTTAACTTATTTCACATCTTAGGACAGGGGCAAATGGAAACAAACATAATGATTTTTTTCCTCTAATTTTTTCTGTCTAAATAAAAACATAGAATTAGTCTTTCAATATTAATGACATGAATAAGACTTTTAAGTTTAATTTAGTCACTGGACTCAGACTTGAACTTTAACAGCCACAACAAATCAAACATCTGGAGCTTTTTACCATCTAAAAAACGTGTCAAAAATCAAAGGTTTACTGTCAAAACCAGACTTAGAGACTTATCCATGTGTTTGTCTCCAGTAGGTCAGACTCCTGTAACGTTCTGCTCACTGGCCTTAAGATGCAGAACATCCAGAACACTGCTGCTGCTGCTGTAAACTGGCCAAATACTACATTATATACTACTAACTTTACTCATAATTCATACTCTTGAAAAATACAGGTGTCCATAAAGTCTCTTTACAGTTTAACCCATTATTACAAAGGCAGTTGATCAGATTTCTTGCTCAGACTTGTTCTGTTGTATCAGTGGTTTAATCCACCTCTATATGGGCTCCATTAGTCTCATGAAGCTCATCAAGACGGGCTGGATTTCTCGCCATGTTTTGCTGTAGCAGAGCCTCATCCGTGGTTCAATCTCATCTGTATCTTTTGTTTTAGCTCAGTAATGTCCTGTATCTTTGTTCGATTCACGACATCTTTAACACAGCCCCATAGAAACAAATTCAGAGGTGCGAGATCTGGTCCATCCCTTCAAATCCAACGATCTGGAGATGTTTGAGGAGCTCATGAACATGCAGACCCCAGTGTGGTGGGACCATCTGCTGGAAAATGCAGGTTGGTTGAAGGTTGGTGCAGTTGTGGTGCCACAGATTGAGTCAAAAAGTCGAAGTCGACATCTGCAGTAAGTGATCTCTCGTGGAAGAAAAATGGACCAATAATTGACCAAAAAAATGCAATGTGATTAAAAACATTTATAACCACTGAGTACGACAGAACAAATCTATTAAATATATCTGATCAACTGCCTTTGTAATTACATTTTAGAACAGTAAAGAGGCTTCACGGACGCCCTGTACTTTTCTGTTCACTATATTTCCCTGCAGATTAATAGCGACCGTGCTTCCCTCACTTAAACTCGTCGATTTTTGATAAACATGATTTTTTGCACATGTCAATCAAAAGCAGAGGTCACAGAACAGAATCTTAAACTTTAACGTTAGCAGCTCTTGAGGACCTCTTTTTTATACTCACAGTCATAAGGAGAATAAGTAACGGTGTCTATGTTTCAGCACCCGCACTGTCCAAGAGGAAACATCAAAAAATACAATAAAATACGAGGAGAATCAAACCAGAAATGGATTATTATTACTTTAAAGCAGAGAAAGAGCACCCTCTACTGGCAGAGGTGTGTTGAGTAAAGGGATGAACACGACAAGACTGGTCATGAGCTGAGAGGAATAACATTGTCATTCACACATGTTTGAGTAACTCGTTATTATTAGTCTGTCTACATCTCCAAAGCTCAAAATGCTCTGTTCCACCTTGTGATGTCATGGAGTGGTAGTTTTCAAGTGAACAGGGAGCCACTGAAATGATCCAAATGATTCTGGTGAAGGTGTAACAGACAAAAACACATGTAACAGTCCTCGAAAACATACCTGGAGTTGTGTTTTGTTTCATTCACACATGTTTGAGTAATCCTGAATTATTAGTCTGTCTGCATCTCCAAAGATCAAAATGCTCTGTTTCACCTTGTGATGTCATGAAGTGGTAGTTTTCGAGTTAACAGCTACTTTTTTACCTTTAGTTCAGTAGAGATCGGCAATTCCAGGACTCAAATGATCCAAATGATTCTAGTGAAGGTGTGTGGAGTTTAAAAACACAGTGGAGCACTTCCTGTATTACCACATGATGACATCACAAGGTGGAGCGGAGTGTTTTCTGTTTGAGAGGAGAACTCAGCCTAAATATGCAGGATTTGTGAATGAAACAAAACACGACTCCAGGTCTGTTTGTGACGAGGAAACAACATTAGAACAGATCAGAGAATAGTGTGATATGGGCTCTTTAAACAAAAACACATGTAACAGGGGATTATCAGCAGGTTAGTGGATAAACAGAGTAAAAACACGAATAATTGTTGTTTTAATATATTTACTATTTTGATTTTGTATGTATTTTGTATGATATTAGGTGACTTTTGTTGTAACACAGCTTTTATTGCACTGGGGAATCATAAAAGAAACGTGGGAGCAAATGTGTTGGTTTTATATTAGTTATTACATGTTTGAAAAGTTTGAGAACCACTGAGCAATTTTATTCCAAAGTATTCTCACGACCCGTGTAGCCTCTTTGGTCGGGTGACTTGCTCGGCATCGCTAGTCGTCATTTTATGAAGCGAAAAACTTAAATGGAAAGTAATGGGCAACTTCGGTCAACTCATCAAATTCTCCCAAAGTAAAGCCACAAATGGTTTCAAACAACTAGTTATTACATGTTTGAAAAGTTTGAGAACCACTGAGCAATTTTATTCCAAAGTATTCTCACGACCCGTGTAGCCTCTTTGGTCGGGTGACTTGCTCGGCATCGGCATAAAGCCACAAATGGTTTCAAACAATAGATCAACACATCAGGCAGCAACCATAGACTGTATATAAATGGACATAGCTAACGTGTTAGCCGCCGCGTTCCAAACAGGAAGTGATCATGGTGCACTTCCAGCTCCATCGGCTCCAGTTCACTTTCTGTGTTAAACTCCGCCCCTCTCTCTGTACCTGCTGCTGTCAGACTCATTTTGGTCTTAAATGTTCGTATTAACCCTCTACATGATCCTGGGGTTTTTATTTCACTATTGTGTCTGTAAATCAACATATGAACATTAATAACAGACGAATCAGGCGCCTTCTTTCCCCGAGGTCGCACCCGCTCTGGATTGGCTCTTCGGTTGCTATGATACTCACGGTCACAAATATGGAACTCATCTCCAAATCGACCCCTATAACTGCTCTGGCCTCGATGAGCTTCATTTGGAGCGAACGCTGTGGGTGACGTCACACGAGGCTAAAACATGGTGAACAGACCTTCCTATTGACCTGGGACTGTCCCAGTTTTGAGCCCTGTGTCTCTTGTCCCAGCAAATTTATCCAAAACCAGTGATTTGTCCAAGTTTTATACAAGAAATATCCTAGAAGCCCCTATTTTTGACCAATCTGACCTCCGCTAACAGTAAAGAGGGGAATATATTGTCATTAGTTTAGTCAAAATACAGAAAAACCAGCTTGAAAATGATCATAAAGCAAAAAAACGCACCAACAGACGTCCCTCAGATTCTGACACAAATGAGTCCAGAGTGAAGAACGTCACCAACCGTCCTGACCCGGGTCTGTCCCAGTTTTTCATTGAAAACCTGGTCACTCTTGGCTAAAGGTCACTAAGATGGCCGCCGTCCATATTCCATTTCCTTCAGTGTTTTGGTTGTTTTACATGATAAGACTGTATTTTTCTCTCTAAAGTGACTTGTTGGATGTGGGAAAACCATCCGTAGGAACGATCAGGAGGGTCTGGATCCAGGCGGTTGGCTGTTGTACCTGTGGCTAATTTGGCGCTGTTTAGTTTAGTGCA
This sequence comes from Periophthalmodon schlosseri, assembly GCA_000787095.1. NCBI lineage: Eukaryota > Metazoa > Chordata > Actinopteri > Gobiiformes > Gobiidae > Periophthalmodon > Periophthalmodon schlosseri. The sequence goes on along the minus strand of KN471458.1, from coordinate 5,674 downwards.
CAAACGCCACTAAAAGTGCTTAAGTTTTTTTTAAAAATGTATTTATTTTACAAGAACATTGCAAGAGGCTTAAGCTTTTACATTCACATTCATTTGGCGCTGTTTAGTTTAGTGCACAAACGCCACTAAAAGTGCTTAAGTTTTTTTTTTTAAATGTATTTATTTTACAAGAACATTGCAAGAGGCTTAAGCTTTTACATTCACATTCACAGGACATGTGAAATAGTTTCATTATATATTAAACAAATGTAGAAAGATAAATACAATATTACATTTTATATTTCAAATTCTGTACATAGAGCTTTTGTTTTCACGGCTTTTGGATTTGTACAATCGTTTAGAGAATTTATATAAAAGGATAAAAGAGACTGAAATACAACAAATTTGGGTTTCTGGCTCGAAAATTTACAGCAGTGGATATGATATTTTGACAGGATCAGGATTAGGTTCAATTTTTATTTTTTTGCTGCAATATCTTTTTCGAAAAACCAAAAAGTACGTGTTTTTCACTAAGTTGTAGGTTTGTATCATTATCATATTTGAGTGTAGGAGCTGCCCCAAAACACACGAGTGACCGTTTCTTCAGTGCTGTGACAGAACGAGCAAAGACGATCAACGTTTAAGCGAAATTTTTGAACTGACAGCATCAACAGGGTCACATCTGTGCAGGAAAAGTGCTGAAGTTGTGGAGCGAACTGTCCAGTGATGCGACGTTCTTTTGGACGGTTCCTTAACGCGACCGGAATCGGATCCGGTTGGAGCCGGATCTCATTTTCTTTCTAATTTAGCGCAGTTAGTTTTAAATTATTATTATTGTAGTGCAGCGTTTCATCTCAAAGGCTAAACTCTCTCCCACTCTCAGTTTGATCATCTTTGCTCATTCTGTCACAGCACTGAAGAAACACTCACACGTGTGTTTTGGTGCTGTTCGGACACTCAGGTCTTTTAGAATGAAATACTTTTGTTTGTGAATAGAAAACTTGATACAAACCTACAACTTAATGCAAAACATTTACTTTTGGTGTTTTCGAAAAAGATATTGCAGAAAAAAAAATATGTCTTGAACCTAATCCTAATCCTGTCAAAATATCATATCCACTGCTGTACATTTTCGAGCCAGAAACCCAAATTTGTTGTATTTCCATCCCTTTTATCCTCTTATACAAATTCTTTAAATTACTGCACAAACCCCAAAGCTGTGAAAACAAAAGCTCTATGTACATTTGAAATATAAAATGTAATATTGTATTTATTTTTTGTCTATATCTGTTTAATACATAATGCCCTGTGAATGTGAATGTAAAAGCTTAAGCCTCGCGCAGTGTTATTATTTAGACCATTGTGTATTTGAATTAAAAAAAACAAAACAAAACAAAACAAAAAAAATCATAACCCCCAAAAACTCTCATTTTGAACCAGTTTAAACACGTCTGAGCCTTGGTCATTTCTCTCTGTAATTAGTTTGCTGTTAAAATAAGTTCTCACATTGGCTTCTGTCATATAAATAAATAAATAAATAAATATATACCTGCACGGAGGAATTTTAAATGATAAAATATAAATATAGTAATAATAGCCTATATAAAATATATCTTCTCTAAGTCATTTAAAGATGATGTTTTTGACAGTTTCTTGAAATAAAGTAGCATCATTAGGAGTAAATGATGCTGCTGAGAATATTAAATATCAGCAAAATGGTCCCAAAAAGCACCAGGATGCAGAGATCCCCTCCTCCTCCACCTTTTCCCCTTCGCCACGGGAGAGCTGAATACCCGGATGCCCTTCCGTGAGAATGATCCAAAGTGGTAGAACAACATTTGCTTTGTTATTGTTACATTAAACTGCATTTTGGTGGAAGAAAACTTTTAGGAACTTGTCGCTGTGACTCGTCGCGTGTCTTTGGGCGCGGGCCAGTCTCGTTCTCGTCTTGATGTGAGTTATTACAGCTCATTACGTAATTTACCATCACATTTCGCGTCTCTGTTTTGAAACTGTCGCCTCCCGCAGCGCTATTACCCGCCTACCGCGTGCACTCCACGGCCGTTCGCTCGCGCGCTCCCCCTCGCGGCGCGTCCTGTCACTGGCGGAAAATGGCTGCTCGCTGTGCCTCTCCAACGCGCAGCCCAAACTAAACTCAACTCTGCTGGGTTTTATCAACGACGGGTCGCGTTTTGGACCTTATTTCACCGCAAACACGACGACCCGAGACTGCGCCAAAACTCGCCATGACGCGCTGGGTGCCGACCAAGAGGGAGAAATACGGCGTCGGTACGTAACAAAACTTCTCCCATGCTCCATCGCTAGCTCCGTCCTAGCCGCTTTTGCTGTTTTATAAGTTTGTAAAGGCGTTGGATTTGGATTGTGCGCGTGTTTTGTGGCGCTGGGAGCTACTTTGGTTTGCGTATTTGACTTGGAACAGTGGACGGCGCTGTAAACGGAGTCTTTCCCATTTAGTTTAACGTGCAACGCAAACAAGTAATCTGTGCCTATTGTGAGCGAGCGCGAGCTGTGGGGATTGGGAATATCAGGCGCGCCTAGTCTCAGCGCTGTTTCCTGTCTCTGCGCGGGGCCTCCGCTGCATTAAACCCGCAGCGAGCCAACTCCACTGGACAGACGCAAACGTAACTGAACAGGGTCACAGTTTGAGAGCTTTGGGTTTCGTCAGCTGCGGTGCGTAAATTGTAGTTTTTCATCCGGAGCCAAAATTTTTATCACATTTTGCGGCTTCTTTTCATGAGTTTGCATGAAAACCACCAGCCAAAAGTTCAAATATGTGATGTAAGATGTATGGAATTATGTTCTAAAGAAAAAAAAAAAGATAAACAACGTATTCAAATCCTCAAAGTAGCCCCCCGAAAAATATTTAGTAGAGTTTTTGATGCTAACTGTAGGCTCTGCTCTGTCTGAAGCTTTGGTGTTGTTCTCTCATTCAGTGATTTTTCTTTCATTTTTACTACTTTTTACATTTTATAAACACACAGAAGACATCAGATATATGAAGAAAGATATATGGAATTATGTAGAAAAGAAAAAAGCTCATTAACTACTACTACTACTACTACTACCACTACTACTACTACCACTACTACCACATATTTTTCGACACAGCAAAGTGTGGCTACTTTGAGGATTTGTAAATGTAAAAATAAACATTTAGTAGAGTTATTTCACTTTTTTCTTTACTACATAATTCAATTTTTCTTGCTTCATATGTTTGATGTCTTCTGTGTGGAAATGTAGAAAGTAGTACAAATAAATAAAAAAAAATACTGAAATGAGAGAAAAACACTAGTCAAACTTGAGTAAAGGTCCAGTATCACACAAACTGACTCTTGTAGCGTTAAGTCATGTTCTAATGTTCCCTCCTCAAAAACAGACCTGGAGTTGTGTTTTGTTTCATTCACACATGTTTGAGTAACACTTTATTATTAGTCTGTCTACATCTCCAAAGCTCAAAATGCTCTGTTCCACCTTGTGATGTCATGAAGTGGTAGTTTTCAAGTTAACAGCTCCTTTTACCTTTAGTTCAGTGGAGATTGGAAATTCCAGGACTGAAATGATCCAAATGATTCTAGTGAAGGTGTGTGGAGTTTAAAAACACAGCGGAGCACTTCCTGTATTACCACATGATGACGTCACAAGGTGGAACAGAGTGTTTTCAGTTTGAGAGAAGAACTCGGCGTAAATCTGCAGGGTTTGTGTGTTAAACATGTGTGAACGAAACAAAACTCAACTCCAGGTCTGTTTGAGACGAGGATCGGAGGATAGAGTCATATGGACCTTTAACAGAGGCTCAGACAGAGCAGAGCCTACAGTTAGCATCACTTCTCCTGGGAATGTTGATGACATCACCTGTAAAGTATCAATGGGACACATTTTTGATTTAATTTAAACAGTAGAAGGAGCGTTGGCCCACTGATCCAGAGGTTAGAAGTTTGATCCCAGCCTCCGCCTGTGCTGTGCGTGATACTGCCGTTGTGCTCTCGGGCAGGACACTTCAGTGTACGGACACGAATGTGTGTGCGGATCGTGAGTCCTGGACGTGAACGGCTTTGAGCTCCAACGGAGAAGTGCGGTGTTTGAGTGTGGCCATTTAAAATCATTTAGTGTCTGATTATAGAGAAGGGACGAGGCAAGAGACCAGCGAGAACTTTTATTAAAGAGCGATGCAGTTTAGTTCACTGTTTTGAAGGAAAAGTACAGATACAGAGGTAAAAAGTTACTCTAGTAAAAATATCATATGTAAAAATCTACTTAAGTAAAAGTATTTAAGTTTAACAGGGACAGACGCAACAAACAGATGAACAGTTGAGGGACAGTAACTCACAAACCCCAGTCCCAGAAGAGCTTTAAAACTGGTCAAACTGTGGGATTATGTAGAAAAAACAAAACAGTAAAAAATCTACTTAAAGAGTAAAAAGTAAAAGTGTTGTTCATTTGTTAAAGTTCATTTGTTAAAGTGTAAATGTAGTGACATAGATTCAAAATGAGACATACTTTTGTCACAGGAACAATATGAATCAGTTTCTTAGTTTTTCTCATGAATTTTGTGTATTTATTTTTGTTTACTCAAAGTCGAAGCTTGAACTCGAAAACTTCAGTCAGGATGTTTCCACGAACATGGTCAAAATAACCCCTCAAATTA
>JACM01045186.1:0-19342 GCA_000787095.1 Periophthalmodon schlosseri | reverse complement strand
TCATCATATATCATATATACCATCACCATCATTCAGGCCCCATTCTCTTGCTTATGATTGATTTCACTGTGGTCATGTGAGACATGAGCTACCGTTGCTTGCCTATAGGAGAGTGCACAATGCTTCATTAGGCATTCGGTCCTCCATCATAAGAACTCACTAACAATTACGCTTATAGAGCATATCATTAACTTCAAGCATTGCATTGTCAGTATTTATAAGTAATGACATTTGCAACGGATCAGGTCCGGGTCTACAAGGGTGCAAAAGGGTGAATTGCAACCTCTGTTAAAAATGTTTACACCCTCATTTCAGGCCCCTAAAATAATGTCACTTAATGGAAGTGTGTTATGTTTGCACCCTCAGTCAGTTTGGTCTGCACCTGGGCCTCCAACTGATACAGGTCTAAATAAAAAAGAAAGAAAATACAAGATGAAGTCACATTATTTCGCCTTCTAGACAGGAATCTCTATCATTCAATTTGCATCATTACTGGATGTTCCAACAGAAAAACAAGACAACCATTTGATTACAAAGTAATAAAGGCAACATGACTTTTATGAGCTTTTACCATGTTATAACTGTGTTCCCTCATCATTAACTCACTCAGACTTTAATTGATTCATGTCAGTTTGAATAATACGTATTGTCCTGTAGATGAGATTTGAGAGCTCAGAAAATGTATGTCTTCACCTATGCCCCATCTCTGCCCACTGCTCCGTACTTACTCACAAAGCAAAGCAAAGCAAGGCAAGGCAAGTTTATTTGTATAGCACAATTCATACACAAAGTAATTCAAAGTGCTTTACAAAATAAAAAAACACATTAAAATCACAAGACAACAAATCAAAACATAAATAATCATCATAAAATTAATATTAAGAGACAAATAAGCAGAATAAAAACCTTTCAGTCATATGCACAGCTAAACAGAACTTTTTTGAACCTGGATTAAAACATTGTCAAAGTAGAGGTCTGTCTCCCATCTTCAGGAAGACATTTCCATGTCTGCAACCTCTTGTTATGAGGTTGCAGATATGTTACCTCTCTGTCTTGTTATATCAGTGCTAGAGAGTTTATATTGATACGTGGACATTCATTTTGCAGGCTGTGCTGCATATAGCATATTGGCAGTTGGTACTGCATCATCTTATTGCAACAAACTAAATATTTTCATAACCTTACCAAGGTTGTTACACTAGGCAACTAAAATCCTCACAGAAATGCTAAATTGACATAGGCCTATGACAGCTAAAAATTAAATTCAACCCCCCTCTCACACGTGATTATTTTCATACAACATTTGCATGTTGTTTTATGAAACTTTACTCTATATTACTTACATTGCTTACATTTTATCTCATTGTTTAGTTTTTTAATATGTATATATAACACGCATTCAATTCATCAAATCTCGATGGGTCAGGTGCACAAAGGGCATAACATTAACAATAGAAATAGGTAGTACTGGGTCCTGTTCTATTTTTCCTTTATTTAATCCCCTTGGGAAAGATCATCCAAGAGTTTAGTGATGTCTCTTACCATCTATTTGCTGATGATATCCAGTTATATTGCTGTTTTAAGCCTTTTGAGATACAAAAACTGAACTCCTTAGTCAATTTCTTGGGGAAAATAAAACAATGGCTAAGCAAAAACTCTCTGCAGCTTAATGCAGACAAAAAAAAAAAAAAACACTGGTTATTGCCCCCGATGACCTCATTCTACGGATTAATCAGTACTTGGTGATCTTGGCCAGTTTGCTACACCAAGCTCGATCAGTATTCTACGGATTAATCAGTACTTGGTGATCTTGGCCAGTTTGCTACACCAAGCCTCGATCAGTGTCATCTTTGACAAAAACATGTAATTAGAGCATCTCTTAACAGTTAACGAGGAACTGTTTCTTTCAGCTGAAGAAAATTTCGAAGCTCAGAAACATTGTGTCACAAAATGATCTGGAGCCTTTGTGTCCTCACGTTTAGACTATTGTAACAGTTTGTTTTCTTGTCTAAACAAAAAGGAGCTGTCTCATCTGCAGCTGGTCCAAAACTCTGCAGTGAGGATCTTAACTCGCACCAGTAGAAAGGCTCACATTACCCCTATTTGTAAATCTCTTCATTGGCTGCTGGTCTCCTACTGGATACAATTTAAAATTTTGGTGCTGACCTTGTATGGTCAGGCTCCTTCCTACATCAGTGATCTGATCCAACCCTATGCCCCCTCTCACACCCTGAAGTCTCTGGATCAGAACCTGTTGATGGTTCCTCGCACTCGTTTTTGGACCAGAGGAGATCGATCCTTCCAGGCTGTTGCTCCCTGACTCTGGAACAATCTTCCGCTCTGATTGCGCTCATTGGAGTCTGTTGATGCCTTCAAAGACCAACTTATTTGGTCTAGCATTTTCCTGGTGCAGTAGTTTTTTTTTGGTAGGGCTGCTATGACATATTATTATATGATATGCCATATTGTTGTATTGACTCTATTGTAATTGTGTGTTATTTTTGTATGTGTTTTAACTTCTTCTTGTGAAGCAGTTTGTGACTTCCCTGTCTGTGAAAGGTGCTATATAAATAAACTTTGCTTGCTTGCTAGCATCTCCACAACGTTGCAAGCTGCTTATCTCTACCTGTGAGGTGGTCACCTGACAAGACAAGTCATGAGTTTTTCCACTTTTAGTACATTCAGTGTTCTCTTTAAGCTATGTCAAGATGTATGCTTGTAGACAAAGTTTACATTCTCCAACCATTGTTGTTGGTTTCATAAGTAACTGACTATTTTGTCAGTAACAGTAATTATTTTCACAATAACGCATTGCACAGCATTCTTTAAAATGATCATTAATTACAGTAATACACCCCTCGTAGCTCCACACTGACACTATTAGTCGATTGCAAATGTCAGTTTGCGTTGCAGTTTGCACTGAGCATACAAGGCCTAATAGGATTATATGGTTGTGATGGACACAAGTGACCAAAGCAAACAACCTTCCTGTTCGTACACAGATGTTCATGACGTAATGTGCAAACAGATATGCCCATGTTTGATGAAGCCAACTGGAGAGAATGCAGCGATAATTAGTGGTAACTCCGTCTGTGGGACTTGTTGTGTGGGAGGCCCTTTTAATTGGAGTAATAACCCTTTTGTCATACAGGGTTCGTCAATAAGCACTCACCAAATTAGCCGCACTGTAAAGTGGAGTTATGGAAATTCCCCAGGGGCTTCAGAGGGGAGGAGGTGGAGATGTAGGAGGAGGTGTCAAGAGCTGTCAACAACTTAGTGAGATGCAAGTGGGGTTGCACCAATGTTCTGCTATAAAGAAAAAAAAGAGTGTCAAAAAATAAAATATAACTATGGAGTCCACTTTTGCATCTTGTGTAAAATTATAATTATCACATTGTCAGGAATGACTTGTTTTAGGCCTACATCTATATTCCCCCAAACAACTTCTTTCTCAACAACTTTTAACCAAATCCTCCACTGGCTATTGACTGGTTAGTTGCACAGTTTTGTAGTTATTTTGCCCAGACTTGAATATTATTTATCTTCTAGTTCTGGGGTAAATTGTTTTGGTCCAAAACCCTGTACTGCACATTTCTGAAAGAAAAAGAACCACCATTTGCTCTGTTGCTGCCTGCTTGTGACTGAAGTTTGGAAAATGTTGAGTAATGCACACATGACTTGACCAAAAAGAAAGAAAAAAAAAAGAAAAAAGAAACAAATGTCTGTAACTAATTCTGTAATACTTCTGTTTTTATTTTGAGCTATGTCATGGGAAGAATAAAGAGAAAGTGGTACAGAGATTAATACAATCTGTACAATTTGAGTCTAAGATTGACACATTCAAATGAATCATTGATGATCAAAATCGAGAGGGAAGAAGTAAGACTTATTTCAGCTATTATGAAATTATGATTACCTCTGTTGCTCAACCCAATTTAGATGTTATTGATAAGAACATTCTAAAGTAGTTGCCTAGGATTTAAAGTGTTGCTCTATGTATATTCTATGCAGTGCAAGTGTGTATTCCTGGCTGCCCAGGCAAGTAGGTCCTGTGTGGTAAAAAAAAAAAAAAAAAAAATACCCAGATACTAACCAGTATTAAAAATAGTATTGAAACTAAGATACTAATATGAGATAAAATCGTATTAAAGAAGAGGTAATTATATGTTGTGTTAAAAATGATTGTTATTGTCATTGTGGTATCATAATTAAGATGCCAATTATCTAGTCTTTTCCTTAGTATTAAAATCGAGATAGAAATTTGAGTATCATGACTACACTATATTTGCCATTTTGCACCACCAGCTTGTAAACTCTCAGGCTGCAACACCTGACAGAGCACATCACTGCCGCCCAGCTGTTAAGATGCAAGCCCGCTGTATAATTTATTTTTAGTTTACCCGGCTAATCAGCGCTAATCATGTTCAGAGTCGCTCTATTTGTTCTCACAATCAGACTCAATCACAGTTGGGATGTTGATAATAATAATAATAATGCCTCCTTTATGCACAAGGACAACAACTCTGCCATATTAATAGTTTGTGTATCAGACATTTTACAGGAATTTTTACATTGGGTGATAACACAGATCCTAAAATATGATTTCCGTGGGTTTTGCCCCTCATTGCTCTGGGCCTCTTTTGTCTATTTCTGAAGCTCTTTGTGAAAATGAAAATGCCGATGAGTCATTTACATCAGAATCCATTTTGCACTGCTGTCCTCACACACACTCACACACACTCAGGTTGGGTTTCAATGTTTTTTGGGGACATCACATTCCCTTGAGACCGGCCTTATGTTCACTCCTTTTCTAACCTTAACCTAAACCCAAACCTTAAAGCCACAATAGTAAAAAAAAGACAAAAATAAAAGCATGTTTGTTTTGTTTTTTTCATTTTGGTTGTGCTTATTGTACTGAAAAACTTGCATTCTTACTCTGAGTGGGCTTGCATCTCCACAATCCTGACTCTTTTCTGTCCTGGAGTAGGGCCTCCTCCTGCTTGTTTCCATGGAAATGTGGTTTCTTTGGCGATAATCTTCCACAATATGGCATCAAATATGTCTTTCTCAATGAAGAATGTCCCAAAATATGATTTTAACTCTCTCTTTCCATGGAACCATCATCTTAACATTAAACCTCTCTTTCCATGGAATCATCATATTAACATTAAATCATGTTGTTGATCTAAGAATAAAGGATTTATGCCATGAGGACATGATTTTTTGACACCATATGGGATTTAGGTCCCCATGAAGTGAGTGTTATACAAATTTCAGTCCCCACAATGTGATAAATACCTTCCCACACTTTATAGCTGCTGAAATAACAGAGACCTCCCATTCTCCACTGCACTACCATAATAAATACTGAACAACACAGGCACATGACATCACTCACATTGACCTTTGCAGGATAAACACTAGCTATCATCAAGCTAAATGCGAGTAAATCTGTTTTTAGGCTAACAATTCTACTGCAGCATGTGTTTACATGTTTATATTTTGACTGAGGTGCAGCTTCTGGCTCGATTTTGGTCTGTTTATAGCACTATTTAGTAATTCACTGTAATTAGAGGGTAAGGTTTTAAATAAGAATAATGAATATGATAATGTAACATATTTTTTTAAGTATTATTATATTCTGGCTATACTAAATGACTGATTGTCCTGTGAAAATGACTAGCCATAGTGAAATATGAGCCCTGGACTTCTGGGATGATTTCAGGGATTCATGGTGACAGGTGGGGTGGTGCTTGTAATCCATTGCATACATGAAAGCCTATATTTTGAAGGAGGGTGTACATTCAATGTGACTTGGTTTGTTATAGGCAGTTGCATAGTTTTTACATTGCATTTGTTTGTCAGATGTTACTCCAGATGTCCGTTCTGTCACAAACAAGTACATTATCAGTACGCCATCAGGAATGTGACAAAGTGATGAAGTAGGTTACTCAGGGACGTATCAAGATGATAAGATGGAAGAATTCATATGCCTATTATAAAACATAGCCTACTGTATAAACATATTCAAGAGGCACAAAAACAATGAAATTACCATTCAAATACCGTGGAACATAGGTTGCTTTTCATCTAAACAGAAAAGCATTTTTGAAATAGATGTCTCATTAAATTAATGATCAATTGAAATATGAACAAGCTTCATATTTACTCCAGTAAAGGTTACATTAGCTCCCATTTGGATATATTTAGAGGTTTCTGAGATCATGTAAATTATGTCAGTCTTGTTTGTGAGCTCAATTTAAAGCTATATTTGAAAATAATTTGTTTTTACAGTTCTGGTATACAATACAAATATGATGCAGAGCTCAAAAATGGGACACAGTAGGAACAGTTAAACAGCTTTGTTGTAAAGACTCTTACGGTGTGCTGTTGTCATCTCTGCTGCGTCACTGTACAAAGAAAAACATCTACTAACCTGGGTAAATGATGGTTAAAATATATATAAAAATACAGCTCTGTCTGAGGAAACACGTGTTCTGGACTGGCTGTGCTTGGTTAAGTTGGAAAATCTGTAAGGAATCAAAAACTCTTTTATTGAAAATGAAGAAAGAGATAATGATGTGAATCATTAAGGTAATGATGTGACCTTAATGATTCACATCAATGTAATAAATATTTAAATATTTGAAATAAAAATGTGTAGATGAAAAATACAGCTTTATATTATAGGACAATTTGCCCTATTATAAATCAAGGCTTATTCTGGTGATGCCATCATTTGTGTTATCTTTAAACAGTACATATAACTCTCATCTTTCATCCTGCCTGTTTCCCTTCTACCTCTCTGCTCTTGCTCTGACCCACCTGCTGCAGCCACCCTCTGTATTTTTCTTCTTCTACTCTAATCTCCGAACACAATGGTCCTGCTCCGTGTCTCATTACCCCCCCATCGGGAAGAAGGGGCGGAGTGGTGCTACTACTATCACGCATTATCTCCCCCCTGGGTCATTACTATCTTTCCACTTTATGGCTTAATACTTTGGCCTTTTACAAAACACAGCCGCTCTGCCTCGACCTCCCCATTTTGAGAAAATTAAAATCCATTTGGGTCGTTATATTCTGGTCTCATTACAGGTCTGTTGTGGGCTCCCTGTGGCTTGAGATGAAAAGGGGGTCTTTTATAAGGTCCCATACTTAGCAGGATTTCACCTAACGGGACACTCAAGCTCCAGCGCATACATCACAGGGGGTAAATGACTTTTGAGACGTCTAGATTTGTACTTTTCCTTCACACCTAACCAAGTGATGCATTACACCAGCAGTATTCATTTTTATCCCTGTCATATAGTCCAAAACAGCAATGCAATGAGAACACAAAATCTCTAATCTAATAACATCAATCTCTTTAAGTGAAGCCAGTTACTTCCTGTTCATACTAATTTGTTCTATGTTACAGAATAAGAAACTTCCATCGACTATTATCTACCTGTTATGTAATATTAAAAAAAATTTAAAAATTCTTGTTGAGAGCAGGTAATAAGGAATATGTTACCAAAGTCAACGCAAAGTGAGTATTTGATTTAATTCCTAATTACAGAGCACATCTGCCATGAGGTCCCTTCTGCATAGTTACAGTCGAAACACTGCAACAGACCTAATGTGAACTATAAAATCCCTTCTGCATTTTTAATAAGTTTAAAGCCAGCATTGTTTGTCCTGTAAGCCATTCTTATACACAAAAAAACTTACTTCTGTTACTTCAATACACCAACTATAATGCTCCTTTATATCTTCCTTTTGCCTCATGTGACTCCAGCACCTTAATGAAGCAGCAGTTTTAAACTCCTGATCAATATTGGTCACTGCGGCCCTATTCCTCTGCACCTTAAGTCACTGGCTGCAGATTGGTCCTGTATAAACCAATGGGACCAAGTTTCCATTGGTTTTGGGAAAGTATCAAGGTCTAATCCGGAGCCCACATCTGCCTCAGAAGCTCACCGTACCATCCATCACAGCAGCAGCAGACACACTGCACCTGCTTTAACACAATCTGAATATCCAAGGCTCTACACACAATAGAGGCAGGCATAGAGTTTCCTTGTTTTACATGATTACTGTATCTGGTACTAAAGCAATCATTTTCTGTGTATGTTTTTTATACTGGACTTATTATGTAAAATTGACTTTAACTATGCTATAACACTGTTCCCTCATCGTTATCTTTTTCAATTGATTAATGTATTTTTGAGTAATCCTGTATTGTCCTGCATTTGAGGTTTGAGTGCTCTGAACATTCCTGTTTTCACCTACCTCCTATGTCCGTCCACTGCATTTTAAGTGCAATTATTTCAAAGAATTCCGACTATGTGTTATACATGTCACAAAGCAATTTTTTGACAATAATAATACACAAATTTACCCCACTGCTTGCTATAGCCAAATACCAGTAAGAAGGGGTAGGGCTTCTCAGTTCTGCAGATTTGACAAGAGTCAGTGGACCTGTTTCTACTATTTAGCCATTTCAGATCAATATTGTGGTTTATAATGAACATAATGTAAAATGATAATCTATGTGTGTTATAGTTTAACACACAAAAAAGCATAATATGTCTTAATTATGACTCATGCATTAGATCCTTCTATAGTTCAGCATAGCACTGGTTTAAGGTTATAACAAACATTCCATGAAATAATACCTTTCTGGTGCACCAAAAGTGGTGCAGTCGGTTAAGGTTATTTATTGATTCCCTTAGGGAAATTTGTCCTCTGCATTTGGCCCATCTTTCACTGCCATGTGGGGCAAACTGTCAGGAGCAGTGGACAACCACAGCATCAAGATATTGAGCTAGGTTTAGTCATCATGATTACCTTAGCTGAAGGATTTTGACTACTGTGCATACTTTAGCTTGGTGGGGGATACCTACAAATCACATCTTAGAGCACATTAGGGCTTTACAATTTGGGAAAAATATCTAATTGATTTGATTGCGATGAATCTTGCAGTGCAATGTCCTTGAATTTCATGCACAATTCCTACTCCATGGTCACATTTATGCTTATAGTTCTAGAAGACATCAATGCAAAAAGAAAAAAAATAGTGATTGGTCACTGTAGTAACCATGACTTAATAAATGGATAAACCAAATCCTCTCATTTGTATCAGCCTTGTTAAAATCCTCGTTTCCATTCCCAGGAGCAGCAGTATTTGACAGTGTATGATAAATGCAGTTCTCAATGGGTTTGTTTCTCTGTGTCCCCTCATCAACTCGAAATATGTCCGTACATCTCCGTCCTCATAAAAGCACCTCTGGGGTCTCCTCGCGTCCCCAACAGTCTGTGAAATTCAAAAGCAGAAAACCATGTTCAATTAATGTGCTGCTTTATTTTTCCCATGTAGGAGTTCCTTTCAGCCAGTCACCTTCAGTTTTTACAATTGGGAATTGCAGTTGATTTCAAGCAACAACTGGTTCTGTTATTACATTATAGGTACTATATAAGTAAATATAAATAAAATGTGCTCCTTTCTCTTTGTTTTGGTTTGAATGTTCCAAGACTGAATTGGAAAGCTTGTAGGTTATCATAAAAATATAATGTTTTACAGATGGGAGTTACTACAACTATCTTGGTTAAAAAACTCAACAAAAAATAATAGTGTCCTTTAAATTAACATATTTTAACATTGTGGTTAATTGGCATGGCACCAGTTCCACTATATAAACACTGACAAATAAGATAAATAAGTAAGATAATGGCGCCTTAATGCAGAATGTAATGGGCAGAGTTGTGTAATCCTTCCAGCCCACTCACTGTAAACAGCAGCACATGATCTGCCATAGATGGTTTCAACTAACTTTGTTCAATATTAATTATAAATGCATAATGACAGCTTGTTTTTTTTTAAGATGAACCTTATTAAATGGACTTGCTCTATATGTCATTACACCTGAGAGCTCACATCTGTCTTTTAGACTTACACTTGGGTTCTTATGTGTTATAACAGAAATGATTGCAAAATAAAAACACAGATTCAAACTAAAGCTGTTTTAATTAAAGACAGCCATAACCTCACTGCACAATATTTTTTTTTTCAGTTTGACCAAATGTCTCTAGAACAAATTGTTCTGCTTCATCATTACTTTTTGTTTATTTATTTTTCTTTATCTTTATTTATGTGAGAGTCTAATGAGAGCACTCAGACTCTCCCTTTCATGGGCGCCCTGTTCAAATACAGAAAAAACAAAACAACAAACACACAAAACTAATAACATAAGTCCATTTAAAAAAAAATACAAACAGGTGCAGGTGTGATTATAACTGTTTATCACCAGATTATTAAATTGCATTTGTGGCACCAAATATCCACTTTAGCTTGTCCTTGAAATATATTCCATTTTTGTGAAGCAAAACAGCCAAAAGCCCTTTTTCCCCCATCTCATTTCTGGTGTGGCTAGTCCTTAAACTTGTACAGTCATGTGATCTTGTATTAAAAGTTCCCATATCAGTGATTAACAAGCAAGTGAGACATTCCGGCAGTCTATGAAGTAGTCCCTTAAACATATATTTCATACAATGTTGTTCTCTTCTAACAGATACCAATGGCCATGAAATGTGTGGATTACTTGCCCTGCTTATACACTTTGCCTTTTTGCATACATTTTCCAAATAATTCCTATATTTTAGTTTAGTATATGAAGATGAAGAGTATTGTTATAGAATTCATAATGTTTAAGACTATGAGCATTTAATCAGAACATAACCCTTTGCAACACCAAACAACACCAACAATTTAACAAGTTTCGACACGTTCTGAACCAAAACATCTGAAATTGAGGAGAGCTCATTCTCTCTCTTTCTATCAAAGATCCCCTGTGAAGAAGTTATCTGAGAAACTGCAAATCTTTTATCACAGTTCAGCCTATGGCGGCTTGTCTCTGCAGCGCCTCAATTTGAAACACTTGACAACTGCTTTCCGTAAATCTCTCTAAACTCAACTGATATTTCAAATATAAAAAGAGGAAGAAGCCAATACCTGTGTATTACTTGCCTCGTAGTGCCCTATGTTCAGGTAGGCTATACACCACTTGGAGAGGTTATTGCTTTGATTAGAATGTTACACAGAATAGGTAAACGTATCTATCTCCAGGGAGACAAGGAGGTGGTGTTACCAGGCCAAGTTACAGGTCAAATCTGCTGATCTGCATGTTTTTGAATGTTTTTTTTTTTTTAAGCGATTAAAACAACAGTAATAAATAAGCAAAATAGATGCCATAATGTTATAGAGCATTCCGGGCAAAGAAAAGATCTCCTTGGAGACAAGCAGGTGGCAGGCCCTGTACCAGAAAAGGTACATAGTGCGCCTTCAATATTTGTTTTTTGATAGTAACTAACTATTACAGATCAGGAACACCACAAGAGCAGCAGTTTTGTCTTGTCTTTGTCTTGCCATTGCAGTATTTCAAACTTCCTCAAATCCTTGCCTGCCTATTCTTATGCCTCAATAAATAAAAACAAAACTGTGGACACGTTCTGTTGGCTAAGAGTTTCATCAAATCGTCAAATATCATTGCTGGTGTATTCTTGCTTGAGACAGTGGAAATTTACTTTTCAAATGATCTAAGTATATAACAGTTGGTAAGTCTGAATCCTAAGTTTTAAATGACAGAATTTAAATTTTTGATTTCATGGTGTTTGATGCCTCTTTCCTTTCCACCCACTGAATGTTTTATATTCCGCTGTCACTGAGAATCCACATTTTCAGTGCAAATCATTTAAAGAGGGTAAATTTAGACTTAGTGTTGCCTGGAGTGCCAAATATATTGGTTCTAGTCTGAAATATTTACAATAAACATATGTGCATTGGCATTATAGCTTATTATATCATGATTGCTCTATAGTGCAGGTGAAGTGAACAACACAGTTTTTCTTCATCATTTACTACAAGATAGGATATATGTACCCATGGGTCCAGAATGATGAAAGGTTAGGACTGTTGCTATAGTAAATAACAATTCAAAACAAAATATTATCTTTTCAATAGTCAATCGTCCTCAAAATGGGACCACATAACAAGAAGTTGAAACCCAGAAAACAACGGTTTGACCCGAATATTTAACCACGCCAAGCCAAACAACAAGCAAGCAAGAGACAGATTTAAAATTTCACATTTACTTCAGTCCAGTGTGCCACCAAAGGGCGATTTTCAACCCAGCAGCCTCATCGACTTTCTGCATCTGCTCTCCAGAGCACCACAGCTGTGCACGGCCTCTGTCTGCAGTAATGTGCTTCACTGGGATTGGTGTCCATAAATACAGCCTCTTCATCACTCTTGTGTCTGTCCCTCCTCTCACATTTGGTGCAGGGCCATCCACTTGCTCCACCCTGGGGCTAAGGGAGGAGACGAGCCCAGAACAGGGGCAGGGAAAGGTCAGAGGGGACAAATCAACAGCTCACAAAAACATTTGGAGGGATTTTATGCATAATGTTGCAGGAGACACTTCCATATACTACGCTCTGATGCACTGGCTGTTTCTGAAAACAGCTTTGACTTCTATGTTGTGCAATGATGTTGTGTAGTGTTCTGTATGGAGGACGGACAAGGATATTGCAGAATTGTCACATACCATTACCACAATCAGTAAATAACTCAGTGTTATTTTGTAAACTGTTACAGCATGCGGCAAGTAGTACCTCCACATTATTGTAATAATAAGCATTCATTAGATGTTAAAGAGGGGGTATTATGCAAAATCATTTTTTGAGCTTTCTACTATGTTACAATGTTGTTCCCTCATCAAAAGCATCTCGGATGTTTAGATGTCACTCATGCACGTTTCAGTAATTTAGTGATCTCTCATTGACTCTATTAGAACCCTTCTTATGGTTAGCTGTAAGATTCTGTCCAACGCTCAGCCCACAAGCCTGTATCACCCATGCTCGCACATGACAATTCTCCAGAAATATACACGCATGATTCAACTTGTCAAACCTGATACAATGTGCAGTAGTTTCATTAGCGAGATGCAGCAGTTAATACCCCATAGAAGTAAAACACCCCCTCTTTAAGTGTTTTTGATGGGTCCCTTTCTCTGTTTTGGCTACTCAAACACTGAATTTCAGGTTGCAGTTAATTACATGACAAATGACTAAATGACAAAAGTTATTATGAAGACAGTTTAGACCAAATATCTCAAAAAGCTGTGAGTGACAGCTCAAAGGTAGCTGTAGGGCAAAGAGGCACGTCAAACGGTCGCTGTTTTTGATCAAAATGTAAAAATGATGAAAAGCAACAGTGCGTTAAAAAAAAAAAAAAAAAAAAAACAAAGACAAGGGGAATTCAAATGAGGTTTGAAGTAAGACTTTTGAGAGAGATTTAAGGTGATGAATTATTTTGTATAAGGAAATGTTTCAGTCAAGTACAAACCAATATAGGCAAGGATGGACAGAGGTGGACATGGCCTTAGAGTCATGCATAATTTTATTTTGTTTAATGAATAAAAAATAAATATGTAATGTAATAATTGTGCCATGGAAATTATTTGTAAAATAATACTAAAGCATACAAGAAGACTGTCTGTGTTGGTTTATTACGTTTGCACTGGTAAACAAACGGTCCCACTGCTGACAGAGTTTCTGCTGTAGTGAGCCCAGAGCTATGGGGTAACAGCACTTAAATACTGTCTGAGAGTCCTTCCCTAAGTACAATTTGCATTTAGGTCAATCTGGCTGGCCATTTTAGCTCAGAGAGTTAACACATTACATAAGTAGTGTTAACTCTCTGAATACAGGTAAGGCTGAACAAACAATAGACATGTAAATAAAACAGCAGACATGTAAATGGAAAAACACAAAGGTAACTATAGCCTTTCTGTGAGACTAAAGGATTTGACAAAGAATAGTGTAGCTTCTCACACTTCTTACAGTGTATTTTGCAAAAAAACAACACACAATATTAAAATTTCTACCACATTGGAAATGCATTACTAAATAGACTGTAGTTTTAATTTGCTGATTCCTGGTACCTAGAATATAATATGTTTCTGTCACTTACTCCTGTGTTGTGAGCAGTGGTCTCACCTCTCAAACAGGACCATGACGCACTCAGTCCACACACCCCTGCAGGACTGTGAAACACCACAATCGGGAGTGCTGAGGATAGAGACAGTCTGTCAACATGCGGCAGAACAGGGTAGCATGCTGGTGTTGATGCTGGTGTGAGGCACAGAGCTCTGTCAAAGCAGTGGCCCTATTCCCAAATGTTTACACTAACACACTAATGCCCAGATCAATACATTAACTTGAAAATGCAACAACTCTAATATGTAGCAGAATGCAATGAAACTTTCCTCCTCAGAACTTCATGAAGATGCCATAAAAATGCAAATGAACTTGAGACCTAAAACCTAATCTTTTTGACAGAGGTAATAAAAGTGGTCTATTGTGCTCAATGACTGCTTAAGGTGGATGAAGAGAAGGTGTAAGAATGTTACCTACAAATCTCACATTTAAATGACTGTGGCTCCTATTAACCACGCCAAACTGAAGCCAAGGTCCTTCTAACTGCAAAGAGCACATTTTACCCAAATTGTCCCCAAGGCTTCATAATAGATTTAAAAGGTCCACTATTAAATTTAGAATTGGGGTCCCAAATCTGCTTGCCTCTGTGGAGGTGTTATTGCATTGACTGGAGTGTTCCACAGTAGGGTATTCAACTTATCTGTCTGGAGACAAGCAGGTGACACCATCTGGTCAAGTTGTATGTCAAATCATAATAAATGCATAATATATACGTTTATTGCCATGCTGTAGAAAATTAAAGGCAAAACAATAACATCTCCATGGAGACAAGCAAGTAATGGACCCCCCACCCAAAATGTTACATAGGGTACTTTTAAATACTATATTTAACATTTATAGGTAACGTGAAATATAGTTTTCAAATGTAGCTGCGGCCACACCAGTAATTGGTTGCTTGATTTTTCATGTTGTGTTTAATACTTCCATCGTAAACACGCAAACATTACAAATAGCTTGAACATCTCTATAAAATCACATTGTCATGTAACATAGAAATTAAAATGAAGAACCACTTTGCCCGACATTTATTACTAATTTTACGACCCTCAGTGTGAAAGGCAAGGTTATTTCCTATTTTAATGCCTCTGCTTTGATACAAAAACAAGTGTCCATAAAGGAGAGTGAGAGTGGCATTGATATTCCTGTAGCACTAAAAAGGTCCCTCATACCGTGTCGGTTCACATAATAAAAGCAGGAGATGAAAGCGGCGTGGCACAGACAGCTGAATGTCATAAAAATCACCAGTATTTCTATTGAATATAAGTCATTTCTGTGTCTGGGGTTGCGTCTGACTTCATTTCAGTATGGGACACAGTAGACCTTGCACAACATAAAGTAACAGCACGAGTTGCATGTAAATAAGTTGGCACTCAGACAACTGCAGTCCAATACAACATTAAATCAAAACACAATACCATTTACAACGCAGTAGATGCACATAAATAAATGAGAATATGAGCCCATGTTCCACAGTTTACACGACAGCGTAACAAATCAAGAAAAAGTTTACAATCACAATGCATTCAGCCAAGCCCAATAGTTCTGTGTTTACGAACATTCAAATCTGTATGCACTTTCGTCTTGCAACACTTTAGACATTAAGTATATGTTTTAGGGTTGAACGATTTGGAGAAAAAAGGTCTAATTGTAATTTTTCTGACAAGCATTGTGCTTAGATTTCCGATTTATGTTATAATAATAGGATTCAGTTCAAAGTTCACGCCCAGAAGAACTGACACTAAAAAGCACTGAAATGTGAACTGACAAACTAATACAAGAATCACATTTCACAACATGTTTGTACAGATCTAAACTACAGGGTTAGAGGCTTTTATGAAGAATAAGACAGGATACTTTGTTATTAATGGACAAAAATGTGGTACTTTGAAAATTGCAAAATTGCAGCCTTTGCAATTTGCTAATTGTGTTTATTTAAATTGCGATTTCGATTTGATTGGGTTTAATCTTGCAGCTCTAATATGTTTGGATGTAGAAGTATACTAGAACAAGTACAAAATGTGACCAGTTAATCTGTACTCATGGTTTGAAAACAGTACTGTGGGCGATATTTAGTTTTTTGTTTCGTTTTTTAAATTGGTCACCTGCTGCTAAATGACTCCGTTAGTGCACGCAGAGCAAACAGTGCTCATAGCTCGATCATGTTCGCGGCTGGATTTTGCACCAAACAACCATGTAGATTAAAAAAAAAAAAAAAACATCAATACAAAACGTTCTGGGTGATTTCCCATTCCCTTTTATCTGACAAATCAACAGCTCCCAGTTTTCGGTAAACACAAGACAAAGATTTTTTTGTGGATGAAAAGTCTATCTCTATTATGATCCACTTCTATTAAGTCAGAATATCCTGTTTTAATTTGAAAAAATACATTTAAGTAGGGAAGAAAAAGACTGTCGACCCCAAAGAAAAGAAATGATTTTAAATTGTTTTTGCTGAAAGAAAACACCTTCCAAGCAGATGTCTGTCTACTGCAGGGCATATGCTGTCACAGTTCTCCTTACTTATTTATGTTCGTCTGTCATCATTTCACAACTCTGCGATTTTATTTATTCATTTCACCACCTGAAAATGAGAAAATATCAGGTTTTTAGCTTTCTGGGGCTATGTGCTTCCAGGTTAGCCAAAAGTGTGACTCCTTATTGCTTAAATCGTCAGTGTCCATTCCACCTGCTATTTCATGTGCAACAATGTAATCCAATATTTTTAAGTAACAAGGCAATAATAAACAAATGGTGACCTATATTTGATGTATTTGGGCAGCAGGTCATTTTTGGAACAACTTGCATTAGTGTGATATGCCCTATATTTTAAGCAAGGAGACTTGAGAGTGGGTACAAGTATAGTTTCACCTGAAGTTAAGTAGCCTACTAATACTACAACTACTACTTCTATTTGCACCACTGTAGTATGCCAAAAACAATATTTGGAATGATGTACAAAGTATATTAGCCATTAGCATGCCAGACTATAGTCACTGATTAGTCCAATGCCAAAGGTCAGGGGTGATGGCATGTGCTGTTGCCATGACATCATAATTTAACCTTTTAATTCTCGATCAATGTATCCTACAAAGGCAGGAAGTGTCCATTTATGAGGCTACAGCTGGACATGGCTGAGTGACAATATTATTGACTGTGCGTCTGATTTAACGGCTGCATCGGTGCTTATTCTGTGCACGAGGATGGAGATCGATAGAAAGTGTGTTGTGCAGGAAGAGCATCAGACGGTGTTAGGTTTGAGCAAATGTCATTCTGTCCTGATTTACTTTCATCGAGCAGCTGAGAGGGTCCCGCCTCTACAGCCCGTGAATGACAATCGTAGATTTATTATTTATTAAGGACATTCATACAAAAAAATAAATCTATTGGTGAAACCAAATAGTTTGGGAACTGGCATTTCTAGAAGGAGGTGGAAAGTTAGACAGATTGAACTTAAACCATGTTACAATATTAGCTTTTTGGATAGTTCATAGCAATGTATAATATTATTTTGGAGACTTTCCACTGTGAAGGGAACACACCACAGAATAAACATGGATTAAATATGTGACAGTGGCCTTGACATATAACTGACAACCAATTTCAGGAACCTCCCTTCAATATTGTTAAATCACAGGACACATGATCAGATGCTGCTTTCAGAAAATGTTCTACTTTTAAACATCCACTGTTGACAGGTCAAAAGCACACAGCTTGCTTCCCATAATGACATCTTTTATGAGAGGAAGAGGATGAGGAATCATGTTGAATCATATTGTTTTTGTATCATATTGAATCGTATTGTTTTTCATAATGAAAACCCAATATTCAGCTATATATTAGCTTCCACTGTGGTAGTTGCCAGTCTTCCTGGGGTCACCAGGGACTATACCACTACTGGAATTACAAAAGAGGAACACCTTCTGGCCACTGCCCATCTTACTAATCACATGGTCTATGTGAGGTATCCATGATAAATGATGATCCAATGTGATTCCAGGTAGTTTTATTTGTTGAACTTGCTCTAGGTTAGAGTCTCTGATTCTTAACACCAGTTCTGGTATGTTGTGCAGTCGCCGCTTAAAGCCAATTAACATTGATCTTGTTTTAGACAGGTTTAAAATCATGTTGTTGTCTTTAACTCATTTAAGAAAAGCCTCTAACTCCTTTCCCAGTACATCTGAAATTTCATTAACATTAGGATTAAAATATTTATGTATTAAAATAATACATAGTAGAGTCATTGGTGTACATAATGACTGATAACTTGTTTAAACATAAGCCGGATCATTTATATAAACAGAATAAAAGAGGGGGCCGAGGCAGCTGCCTTGAGGTCACAGTCGATACCAGAAGTTTCAGACAAGGAGCTGTTGTAAAACACTTGCTCACTTTGATCAGTTAAGTAGTATTTTATTAAAACAGGGATCTGGTTGATAGTCCATAGCATTTTAATTTGGAGATTAGTAAATCACGATTGATCAAATCAAAAGCGGCACTTAAGTCCAAGAAAACAACCCCAACCAAATTGCCACTATCTAATTCCTGGTACCAGTTGTCCATCATGTGGATGAGAGCTGTGGCTGGAGAATAACCCGCTTTATAGATGTGCTGAAACTTCGTGAGCAAATTACTGTCAACAAAGTATTTCTGGATCTACTCACACATACTATTGTCTCCAGCATTTTTCCTAGCACAGGTAGTAGTCCATATGAGGCCTACAAAAACTTGGTTTGAGGGCCACATTTGGCCTCAGGACATAGTTTGGACCATAGATCCTCCTCATTTTGATTAAAAACATTTACTTCCATACTTCCTCTATATGTTATGCTCTGCTTCTCCCCTGATCCTAAATAACCTCTTACCCCTTACATGAACACATTTACATTATAGTAGCCATGTTTGTATGTTCTGTTCTAAACAAGGCCGAGCACACTGACCTTGGCTCATCTCTGCTTCCTGCTCCATCTCTCCATTTGTCCAAACTACACTGGACCCCCATTTGCAGCTCAGCTAATACAGCTAATATATGCTCTATATATGTCTGGATAAAGGTAGATCCCCAGAATACAGTATCTTGAAAAAAAATACCACTTTCTTGTGCCACAATGCTTTTTTGTCTCTCTAAAGCACAATACGTCAATACTAAAAACTTTACTTCTACTTGCTTGTAATTGTTCTGTCTTTTTTTATTTGTGAAGTCCTGATCTCTCTGGTTGTTGACCCCATAAGCCCCCATGTAATCAGGTGGACACAGCTAGAGCCAACCAGTTCAGACACTGCTGCAGAGAGAGAGAGAAAGAGAGAGAGA
>KN471457.1:6153-22623 GCA_000787095.1 Periophthalmodon schlosseri | reverse complement strand
TGTTTGCAGATGATGTTGTCCTGATGGCTTCATTGAGCCAGGACCTGCAGCAGGCGCTGGGGCGGTTTGCAGCCGAGTGTGAAGCGGATGGGATGAGAATCAGCTCCTCCAAATCCGAGGCCATGGTTCTCAACCGGAAAAAGGTGGTTTGCCATCTCTGGGTGTGTGGTGAGTCCTTGCCTCAAGTGGAGGAGTTCAAGTATCTCGGGGTCTTGTTCACGAGTGAGGGAAGAATGGAGTGAGTGATTGACAGGCAGATATACACCAGTCAAAAGTTTGGACACACCCTCTCAGTCAATGTTTTTTCTTTACTTTTACTACTACTACATTTTATATACACACATACATAAGACTTTGAATATATAAAGTACGATATATGGAATTATGTAGCAAAGAAAAAAGTTAAATAAATACTATTTTTTCATTTTTATTTTATATATTATATATTTTATATTCAAATCCTCAATGTATTCACCCTTTGCTTTGTCCAAAAATATTTAGAAGTTATTTTATGTTTTTTCTTTGCTACATAATTCCATATATCTTTCTTCTGTGTGTATATAAAATGCAGAAAGTAGTAAACATAAAGAAAAAAAAAAAACTTTGAATGAGAGGGTGTGTCCAAACTTCTGACTGGCAGTGTAGATATATAGATATATCAAGCTAATTAATCAACATTTTAACAATCGGTGAATAGCACAGTGGAAGAGCCTGGATGCCCTTCCTGACTGAACACTTTGGCATGTATCTAAAGGGTTAAGTACTTCACATTAAACAGATGTGAATAAACAATCATCCCATGGCCTCTGCATTGACAAATAATTGGACGCCCACCAAGGCAACTTTAAACTCTGGAGCTGCAGATTAGGACTGACGCCTTATTAAAGTTTAAATGATGAAACATGGTTTCGTCAGCAGGTGTATAGTTCCACACTTATATTCTCACACTGCTGCCGAGATTTACTGCTTTGTTGCATCATTCGTCAAAATGTGAACACAGCCAAATGCCACAGCCCCCAGAACGCGCTGATCACTATCGACCCGACTCGGCGCCGCGTGTGGTTCCGCTGCATTCGTAATGGTTTTGTGTACGTTGGCTGGAGACCCAAGGACAATTAGCCACAAAGATCTCATCCAACTGGCCGCACTCGTTTATCAAACACATAAGCAGAGCGGCGGGCCACATGGGCCACATGGGCCACATGGGCTACGTGGGCCGTAACAGTGAGGGAGCTGCTTGTCCCAATGACTTCTACTAAACAGCATCACAATCAAAATGTGTTTTATTTCTGTTGTCAAAATGTACAAACTACGAATGTGCTTCAGGGATACGATGTGACATAAAAGAATGAATAAAATAAAATATAAACTGTGATGAAATAAAATGGAAGCAATAAGGCGTCTGACAGTGTGAATAGATGCAGTATTGTTAAAGGGAGTGTTCTGTTTGTTCGTCCTCTGTAGAACTTCATTATTTCCAATGTAAAAGCTATAGACATATGTATATAGAGTTCAAGTGTTTGCAAAACCACAGACTGTGTAAAGAAGTGGACTAAGTGAGTGCAACGTCACCCACAGCTTTTGGCTCCAAATAAAGCTCATCGAGGCTGCAGTTATAGGGGCCAATTTGGAGCAGAGTTCCATATTTGGAATTCCCACCACGAGCATCATAGCAACCAAAGAGCCAATCCGAAGCGAGGTTGTTGAAGGTAACACCCCTTGCCGTCAACTGGTTTAGCAGGGAGCGAGCACTTAGCAACGCTGTCAATCAAACCTGTTACTAACGCTAGTGGGAGCGACCTCAGGGAAAGAAGGTGCCTGATTATTAACATTCATGTCTTTATTTATGGACACAATAGCAAAATAAAAACCCCAGGATCACGTAGAGCGGGTTAATATGAAAATTTTAAGACCAAAATGACGAGTCTGACAGCAGCAGTTACAGAGAGGGGCCACAGTTTTTCAATGTAAAGTGAATAAAGTGAAGCCAGAGTCACAGTCTATGGATGAGACATTTGGACAATTGCCAAAGCGGTTATATAAAACAGGAAGATGAACCGAAATCTTTGGGAGATTTACTGTTTTTGAATGAAATAGCAGTTCTAATTCATAAAATGTTGAATCTTATTAATTCTGTTTGCTCAAATTTGTGTTTCTTAAGAATAAAACGGGACTATTCTCAACACATCTACCAAAAATAACTTACTGATCATAAAAGACTAAAAAAAGTAAAGCAATATCACAAAAAAACCCAAAAAACATTAAACTAAACACCGTATAAACAGCCACAAAAGGAGTAAATGTACATTCCATAAGCTGTTCATGTACAGTATGTGTTTGTGTATTAAGACGATGACTCACTCCCATTCGTTTGTATTAGGCTGAAACTATTCATTACCTGGGTCATTTCGTTCCAGTGCTAACTACGTCTGTGATCAGCCAACGAGTCTGGCAGCCAACAGCCCCATAAAACTGTGGAGCGTTTGAAAATCCAACCACACTTCCAACACTCTGTCACAATAGAAGATGAAGCTGCTCATTTGGGGTCTTTTTTCTCACTTTTTTATAAATATGAAAGGGATTTGAATGGCAAAAGATGGCCTATTCACAAAAAAAACAAGCCCTGTTATCACAAAGGACAAAATTGTGGCTATAAAGCATTTGGCTTCAATTTTCTGCAGTTTTTGAGGCTCGGCTCAAATGAAGTTGTTTACACAGTTCGCTCAGAAAGACAAAGAGGAGAGACACCGAGCGGCTGAACGAAACAAAGGAGGCGTCAGCGAGCGGCGGCGGCGTATAGGACGAGCAGAAAAGCCAAATGATGCACAAGACTTGTACTCAATTACACTTCTGAAACAGAGGTGTTGCGCTGTTTATTTTAGGATAATATTCAACTGGAAGCTGCAGAGAGGTGAGAAAACATTACACACACACACACACACTCTGAGGTTCTTCAAGTGGTGAATACAATTTCCATTTTATGTTTTGTGTCAGCTCCAATAATAGACAATAAACTACTGTCTAGTCTAGAAATGAAGTTTACGTATAACCCAGTGTTTCAGACGACGTCACATTTACAGCACAGTAATGTTTAATACAGACGGGGCCAGGTTAAAATGAATATTCAAATGCAGAGTTTTGTTGTAGAATAAGAAGTGTAGGAGGTCAGGGCTTTGGATATTTCATGGCAAAGTGCAGTGTGATCAGTGAGGAAAAACTGGCTCTTGCTTTGGCCTGTCACGATAACGACTATATCGACTTATTCAATACATGACAGATGGAACTAAACTTTTTGGGGTCAGTATTTATTGTGGGGACTTTTTCTTTGTGCTACTGGGAGATTTTTGGTAATTTTTCTGTGCTACAATGAGATTTGAGCTGTAGAAGGTTGAATTAATCACTTCTATGACTCATTATACACACAAACTAATAGCTTAAGTGTTTCATTCTGCCGTTTATTTTTTACAGCTCATTTTTTTGTTTGAACAGTTTTGCACATTTAGAATACTTTTTGGGGAATAATTCTGTTTTATGGTTTGGTTTCAATATTATCGTTTATCGTCTATATTTACTTCGGCGATGTATCAGACTTCAAAATGTGACAGGCCTCGTGCCGTGACTCTTGCCTCCATCTGGGGGTATGACATCATCACATTCTAGAGTCTGAAACGCACCAGTTCATGATTGTGCCTGTTTTTACATTGGTTTGGACTATTTGGAAAACACCAGAATTTCTGTTTTCTATATTTATATTTCTAGACACAATTCACCACCTGTTTGCCGACAGCGAGTGTTTCTAAGATACAGCAAAAAACCTGCAGTATTGTCCTTGCCAAAGGTCCACAAGCCTAAAACCCAAAACATGCACAACAGGTGAAATCCTCCAACTAAGGAAGCCCTGACCAAAGCTAGCAACAAGATCACGAAGACGGGTCCCAGAGCACTGCACCTCAGCGGCACTGAGGAGGAATTTTCCTACAGGGTCAATAATGCAAACCTTAAAGAGCCCGTATTACGCTGTTTCCTGATCTCTGTTCTAATGTCGTTTCCTCATCACAAACAGACTAATAATAAAGTGTTACTCAAACATGGTTAATGAAATAAAACACAGTCCAGGTATGTTTTTGAGGAGGTAACAGCATTAGAACATGACTTAAAGCTCACAAGAGTCATTTCTGCATAATATAGGACCTTTAACTTTCACCTTAGCTTCTGATCGAGCCCAACTAATATTTTTGTATCTATTTGTAAGTTCCACAAAGGCTTTTTCTTTGATTTCACATCTACATCTGCTTTCCATGTGTTAGCATACATCAATACTCCTCCATCTATAAAGAACCATGACCCCTCTTTCACTGCCTGACCCAATACACACGACAACACTGCAGCTACGGCCCACTCTCCTCCCTGCTCCCTCTCATTAATCATGTCAACCAACTCACGTGGCATTGAAACTTCATGGCCAAAGACACACACACACGGACACACACACACGCACACACAGAGCCACACACGTGCACTAAAGGGGGGGAAGGATGGCCCGCTTGCAATGGCTCTGGTTCAACTGGAAACTGGAGTCCATTTTGGGTCCAAGAAGAGGAGCGAGCCAACAGCTGAGGGGCGCACGGGACAGACACATTTCATCACTCTCTCTCTCTGTACCACACACCTCGGCCCATTACCTCGCACGCCCCTCCGAGCCAAAAATGACTTGCTTATTAAGCGTGATTGGTCTTGTTGCTCACTTGTTGTGTCATTATGAGGGTTTGTATATGAAATATTAAGTGGTTTGTCATTGGAGGATATTCCTGAGGTGAAGAGAGCAACTTCTTGGCAAAGTGAAATAGCTGATGCAAAAATAAAGATAACTTGATGTTTATGTAGAACTTTGGCCATTACCAAGGCAACACTTGAAATCAGTTCTTTACAAGTTTAGGGGGAAGTGGATTCACTATGAGGGTACGCCAAGAACCTCAGCTCCATCCATAGCGAAAGGGCCGATGGTAACTATAATGTGACAGCAAAACGTGGAGGTAAACATAGTACATACATAGTACGTACAAACATAGGTATTATGTATTTTAAAAGGGCTTAAAAACCTCAACCTGGCAACCCTTGAACCCTTGGCAGTATATGTACTTTGCTATTTTGTGTCATGGCTGGCACAGGCTGAACAAAAACATTCTATCAATGTAATTTACAGGGTAATTTTGCTTCAGCAACCCCACCCCCCAAAAGAAATAAAGAAATAAATAAATACATACATACATACTACTACAACTACAACTACAAATAATAATAATAATAATAATAATAATAAATCAAGATATGAACATAAAAAACAAATAATAATAATAATAATAATAATAAATCAAGATATGAACATTAAAAACAGACAAATCAGGTGCCTTCTTTCCCCGAGGCCGCTCCCGCTAGCGTTAGCAACAGGTTTGATTGACAGCATTGCTAACAGCCTCGCACCAGATTGGCTCTTTGGTTGCTATGATACTCGCAGTCAGAATTATAAATATGGAACTGGGCTCCAAATTGGCCCCTATAACCACTAGTGACGTCACCTCACTTAGCCCACTTCTTTACACAGTCTGTGGTATATACCCAATAACCCACATTTTTATGGGTATTCAGAGTCTTATAACGAAACATACTCGGAGCTTCTATAAACTGAACTAAGAAACTGTTGTCTTGTCTGCAGCTCCACGTTCCCATTGCAGCTGATTACATAACATCAAAGCAGTTTTCATCAAGTTTGTAAAAGCAAAGATTCTTTAAATAGTCCGGCTCTATCTCTCTTTGTTCCTTTCTCTTTCGTAAGCCTGTGTTCGCAGACATCACACTGGCATTACAGCAGGGTTTTAAAGTACGGTCTTTAAACCAAACTCATTAGCACTCCACCATAACTGACTGGTCTAAATCCGAACTCCCTCTTCCTCTTCCTCCTCCTTCTCCTCATTTATTTGTCAGACTGATTCAGGAGGGAGCCGGTTCTCCTGGTTCTGTGTGTAATCTCTGGGACTGGTGCTGCCGAGTGCCACGGAGCCTGTGTTTATTAGACTAATCCCTAAATCCACATTCTGCAGGCCGCGCTGACGCCTCGCTCGGCTCTAATCTGACTCAAAACAAAGGGATTATAGAAGACAAGGTCCCTCTCTCTGCCGCCGCACGTCTGTCAGAACCAAGCACCAAACCCGACCAGCGCGGGCACAAGATCACGCCCATCGCCAACGTATTTATTTATACATTTATTTATTTTACAGTGCTGCTGGAACAGGGTCAGTGGGTGGACATTTCAAAGGGTCAGTCATGGGCCAAAAGATTCATGGATTTGGGTCGGGATACTTTCTATATCCAGAGTTGGAAGGGATTTTGTGCTATTTTGAGACACTGACCACAGAGGGCATTCACTGGCAGGAGACGGCACAACTGGAAGAAGGGTAGAGGAATATAACATCACCATCAACTATGAGGCACGGGCATTTATCGAAAATGTATGTTCCATCGTTGCATTTATAATTATTATTTTGTGTTCATTTTTTACAGCTGTATTAAAACAAACACAAACAAAACTAAACATTTTCCCTCATATCCATTTTAATACACATTTAATACATAGAGGATTAAGTGTTCACATATAGCACCTAGCATGTACTGCTAATAAGAGATAATCTGTTGCTTCTTTCACCTATGAGTTGCCAGATGCTGTGCCAGTTTTAGCACCACTGAGAATCAAATCTTATAAGGCAATTAGGCCTGTCATGATAATTACTATATCGACTCATCGTTCAATATATGAACACAATAGTGGAGAGATTTTTGTTATTTTTGTTGTAATAAAAGATTTGCGCTGTAGAGGGTTGATTAAGTAACGTCTATGGCTAATTATTGTTTCATTCTATGTATCTGTTAGTGACATTTCGTGCTTCAAATTTGTGCTGTAAGACAAAAAAGTCGACTGGCTAAACTCTGATTGGTTCACACACACACACACACACACTTCTTCCTGTGAGCTCAAGCTGGCGGTGACAAGGCGGTGACTCTAAGCAGTTAGAGCCAAGGTGCAAACAAACTGGGTAATTACACAGAGCTCGGGAACTCGCGGGAGAAATGACGGACAAGATGAGAATGAGCTGAGGGAGCCGGCGCCTGCGACAGAGGGGCCCATATCAATGCAAAAACCAAACACACTCTAAGCCCCTTTTATAAAGTCTATAGACACACAACACAAGAAGCCATGTTTTTTTACAGAGTCGCCAATGCCAGGAGAGCACTTACTCACAAAACTGAGCCAATCGATAACGTGCTGTCTATTATAGGTCTATGTAAAAACGGGTTTAAAGTTTACGGCTCTACTAAACCTCGACCTACTTTTGCCAGATGCTCGACGACGCTGTGACGAGCATAGGGAAATACCACTTATTTTTATTACAAGTTCCTTCTGAAAAAATGAAAAATGCAAATGGAGCCCCACCACTGCCGGAGTCATTCGTTATTGCTAATTTAACAGTGTCATTTGGACTAAAGCTAAGACTGTTTAGCAAATGTAGCAGATAATGGCTCATAAAAATAAGAGAATTAGCTTGTTTTACTTTGTCTATGCTTTGAATACAGTAATTAGTTGGATTTAGAATTTCAAAACATTGGGAAATGAGCACACTTTAACAGTACAGTAAATACTGAAGCTTCAGTCTAATTCTGCTTCTTTCACTGGTGTGAGAATGAGTGGGATTACGTAACGCATCATAAAATATACTAAATACCACAGCAGGGGAAGCCAATTATGTGGGATTACAGGTACATCAAATATGGATTATTTAACATGATTGAAACACAGCACAGCTCTCTGACAAACACATGTATAGAATGTGATTAGCAGAACAGTTAGGCATATTCCTTATTAAACAAAATGTGTTCTTATTTCAAGGTTCCACCAATCTACGTTTTTCTGTTCTGATACCGATATTTTAGCTTTAAATATCTATAATTTATTTCCTTTAAAGACAAACAGCATAAGCTAAAAAATGATCCAAATGTGTTTTACAACTACAGAACAGCTTTGTAAAAATACAAGTTTAATAAGCCTCTTGCCCAAGGACGTTTTGGGCCAACTTTGTCCAGTGAATCGTCTTATTACATCACTTTATAGACCAAAATGGGATATCAGAAGAAAGGATATCTTGGAAGCCGATATCCGAGCCACCAAAATATTCAATATTGGTGGATAGACGCGCTAGCCGCCGCGTTCCAAACAGGAAGTGATAATGGGCGAACTTCCGCCTCCACCGACTCTGGCTCCAATTCACTTTACATTGAAACATTATCACCCCTCTCTCTGTAACTGCTGCTGTCAGACTCGTCATTTTGGTCTTAAAATGTTCGTATTAACCCGCTCTACATGATCCTTTTACTATTGTGTCCGTAAATCAAGATATGAACATTAATAACAGACAAATAAGGCGCCTTCTTTCTCCGAGGTCGCTCCTGCAAGCCTTAGCAACAGGTTTGATTGACAGCATGGCTAAGTACCCGCTCCCTGCTAAACCAACAGTGCAGGCGTTACCTTTAACATCATCGCTCTGGATTGGCTCTTTGGGTCGTTCCTGCAAGCCTTAGCACCAGGTTTGATTGACAGCATGGCTAAGTACCCGCTCCCTGCTAAACCAACAGTGCAGGCGTTACCTTTAACATCATCGCTCTGGATTGGCTCTTTGGTTGCTATGATACTCGCGGTTGGAATTCCAAATATGGTTCTCAGCCCCAAATCCACCATTATAACTGCTCTAGCCTCGATGAGCTTCATTTGACTGGAGCCAGATGCTGTGGGTGACGTCACACTCACTTAGTCACTTCTTCATGCAGTCTCTGTATTGGTGCTGATATCAGTGCATCCCTACTTATTTCAGGTGCAGTCTTCATCAAATTGTGGATGTTGCACTTGGAATTAGACAGGCTTGGGCCGTTCAACCAGAGGGTGAGGAGGTGTGACATGTGCTGCAGTGTTGGAGCAGTCATCTTAAAGAGGCTAACGCCAAAAAAAGTTACATAGAGTAACTTTATGTGATCTTCCCCAAAGAACAGAAGTTTCACTGGAAGAGACACAATTGAATGAAACTTACAATTAGACTGTTGATAATCTCAGATCTATTTTGTCTTTAACTGTAACATTAATCAAAGGTTTTAAATGAACTGTCTGAAAACATTTCCTTAAAAATAATAAACCAAACCATCACCTGTATGTTCCCTGCTATCTATATTTTTTCACCTTAAGCTCAAACCGGCAAAGTCAAAAAGTTGAAAAAGTCCCTCATCTGAAGTGGCTAGTGACATTATCTTTCCCAACTCTAACTTCCTGACAGTTCCGTCTGACTGATGCTCAGCCAAATGACACTTTAATAAGCTCCCCAAATATTTACCCCGCTGTTGCATCACGGTGTAAACTGTGAGTACCAGCGGCGTTCTCTGCTCACCTCGCAGCCGCCAGCAGCTCTGACCCTGCCCTCTCCACTTCACAGGTGTCAAACGCTCTAAACGCTTTCCCTGCTTCTCCTCACTCGGAAATGAACAATGGCTCGTATTTTTCCAAAGAAATATAGTCCCTGCAGTTACATTCTGCAGTGTCCCTTTATCACGAGTTGAGTCAGACGCTCTCAAGGTCGAATGTTCTCCTTTTTGCAATGGGAGAAGGATTGTCATGAATCTTCTTTAAAAAATGTATTTGATTTCTACTATAAGTTTTGCCAGTTTTTTACGTATTTGGTTAATTTAGTCAAGGTACAGTATAGTGTTACGACCATAGACTGAAGCTCATCGAGGCTAGCGGTTACAGGGGCCAATTCGAGTTCCGACCGCCACTATCACAGCAACCAAAGAGCCAATCAGGAGCGAGGCTGCTGAAGGTAACGCCCCTTCCCGCACGCACCGCTGGTTTAGCAGGGAGCGGGCGCTTAGCAACGATTTCAATTAAACCTGTTGCTAACGCTAGCAGGAGCGCCCATGGGGAAAGAAGGCGCCTGATTTGTCTGTTATTAATGTTCAAATCTTGATTTACAGACACAATAGTGAAATTTAAAAAAATGTAAGACCAAAATGACGAGTCTGACAGGTATAGAGAGAGGGGTGATAATGTTTCAAGGTAAGTCGATGGAGCCGGAAGCGCCCCATGCTCATGTCCTGTTCAGAACGCGGCAGCTAGCAGGTTAGCTATGTCCATTTATATCCATTTATATACACAATATATGGTTACGACTCTACCGAAATTTCAAACTTCATTTTTATAACTAAGGAACAGGCTTGATACCAATTTCAAAACCACCACCACCACCAAATAAAAAATACATTTTAACACAATAGATCAGCAAAGATTCAACACAGACCTGCGGGTCAGTGGATCTGACCCCTCAACCAATGACGGTTATGTCGAGAGCGGGATTCAAACCACCAACCTTTCAATACTAGTTGCAGCACTGATTGGTATTTGGGTATTGATTTTTTGACAACCTTGGTGCAGTTTGTCTGGGAAAAAACACATTTTTTTAAAACTATCTTTTCTATCACATGCATGGTACACGTCAAGCTCCACTAACCTTCACAGCTCAGTTATTTTATACAAAGAGAAAGAGATAAAAGAAGACAAAAGCCAACATTCTCTTAATTAATTGAAAAGCAAACCAATCCATCCCTTTCACTAAAACTGAGTGGCTCTGAAGACGCCGCATGGACCAAACAATTATCCTCCTGCTGCGATAGTGGAGTTAACCCGATCCGCTGCATCACACATATACTGTGTCGTTATGACCGCGCAGCGTGTTTGAATGGAGATGAGCAGGAATCCGTCTGAATAAAAGAACAGGAGACCGTGGCTGACGTTATCCATCTGCAGCCTGCCACAGCGCCGCCGTATCGCACATGACCTTGTGCTGCTCCCGCACTGTCAGATTCACTGCGAGCGCGTGCACTTTGAGCTCCGCAACCTCAAGATATGACCCCAGAGCTTCAACCTGGCAACCAAAACCACCGAGCCCGCTCCAACACACTGGACAGTCATGGCAAAGATGGACACGACCAGTCAAAAGTTTGGACACACCCTCTCGTTCAAGGTTTTTCTTCTTTATTTTTACTACTTTCTACATTTAATAAAAATACAGTAGACATCAAAATTCAAGGGTTTTTTTCTTTATTTTTACTACTTTCTACATTTTATATACATACAGTAGACATCAAATACGTGAAGAAAAAACGTGAACAAGTCTAATAATTATTTTTTAAAAATAAATAAAAATCACATCCACAAAGTATCCTCCCTTTGCTTTGTCGAAAAATATTTAGTAGAGTTATTTAACGTTTTTTCTTTACTACATAATTCCATATATCTTACTTCATGTATTTGATGTCTTCTCAATGTACTTTCTACATTATAGATACATATATACATTATAAATACATATTATAGATAGATAGGAAGATACAGAGGGAAGACATCAAATATATGAAGATATATGGAATTATGTAGTAAAGAAAAAATGTTAAATGACTCTATAAAATAGATATAAAAAAAACAAAACTATATATTTAGTATTTACATCCCCAAAGAAGCCACCCTTTACTTTGACTTTTTTTAGTTTTTTTTTTTCTTTACTACACAATTCTATATATCTTACTTAATGTATCTGATGTTTTCTGTGTGTTTATAAAATGTAGAAAATAGTAAAAATAAATTAAAAACAAAAAAAAAACATTGAATGAGAGGGCGTGTCCAAACTTTTGACTGGTATTGTTTAAACATACTATCAGTCAAGCTAACCTGCTAGCTGCCACGTTCCAAATAGGAAGTTATCATGGGTGCGCTTTCGGCTCCATCGATTCTGGCCCCAATTCACTTTCTATTGAAAAACTGTGGTCCCTCTCTCTGTAACTGCTGCTGTCAGGCTCGTCAATTAGGTCTTAAAATGTTCGCATTAACTCGCTCTACATGCACGGAAAGAACCCATATCGATCGATATCTAATGTGAACACCTCCTTAATGTCAGTGTAAACATATGGGCCAAAATAGGTCAAGAATTCCCATTGTGCTCGTCTCCTCTCCTGGCTCCTCTCCTGTCTCCTCTCCTATCTCCTCTCTGCGTCTCCTCTCCTATCTCCTCTCTGCGTCTACTGTCCTATCTCCCCTCTGCGTCTCCTCTGTGGCCGACAGTAGAAGAAGAGAGTGAGGAAGATGGCTTTGAGACGTCCCATATGTCACTTTGAGACTCGCCCGTTCCCTCACCTTTGCCCTCCGAGCCCACTCTAACACTCCGAAGTCAGGGGCGAACTTGGCCGTACACCTCCAGTTATTCAAACAATCGCTTGCTGACAAGGCCCCGCGTGCCGTTGCCGAGGGAGAGGGCGAAGGCTTAATAACTCAGTGTCGCGCTTTGACATTCTTACCATCTGTCTGGGTAAAATATTCAAATGTGCAATAAATGTCTTCGGGGACAGAAGCTGACACGGTCTAATTAACAGTACGGCGGAGGTGACGCGCTGACGAGGGGGGAGGTTTTAAGCACGCAGCAGTGTTGTCTATGGATGTGTACGCAAAGAGGTGAGGTCTAGAGTGACACTGTAACGGCTTTGTTTGGGATGAAAAAGGAAGCAAAACCAAACAGAAACAGCGCAGTGCTAAAACATGCATTAGAACGTGTAAATGACAGCGTCTATGTGTGGGTATGTCATTCTTTCAGACGGGAGCATAGTCTGTATATATATAAATGGACATAGCTAAACTGCTAGCCGCCACATTCCAAATAGGAAGTGAGCATGGGCGCAATTCTGGCTCCATCGACTCTGGGTCCATTTCACTTTCTACTTGTCATTTTGGTCTTAAAATGTTCGTATTAACCCGCTCTACATGATCCTGGGTTTTTTATTTCACTATTGTGTCCGTAAATCAAGATATGAACATTAATAACAGACAAATCGGGCGCCTTCTTTCCCCGAGGTCACTCCCGCTAGCGTTAGCAACAGGTTTGGTCCGCTCCGTGCTAAACCAGCGGTGCGAGCGGGAAGAGACATTCCCTTCAACCACTTCGCACTAGATTGGCTCTTTGGTTGCTATGATACTTGCGGTCGGAATTCCAAAAATGGAACTCGGCTGCAATTCACAATATTACAACAGAAAACTGCATTTTTACCCATCATTTAACTAGCCTCCATTTGTGTTAAATATCTGAAACCTAAAACTACGGTATTCTTTTTCCAGACGCTGACAGTTTGGACTGCTCACTAGCGCCTCAGAGTGGTCACGTGATGTTGCTGTGACGTGTCGGGTCTGCTGCTTTAAACAGGTTTTGGTGCCGTCTTCCTACTGGTGGAACAGCGCCATCTGCAGTCCGACTTCTTCAGGAAAGTATCCCAGGTGTGTGCGAGTAAAAAGGCCCCTCGTCCCGGTTTAAAGTCCCGTGGGCACATTTTCCTATTTTGATGGTGAAAGAGAGAAGCACATTATGGACTGGGACGGAGCAAACATCACTGGGAGAGAGGACCACAAACATCGCCGCTGGATTAAGAAGGGAATCGTAATACAGAAACATGCCCACGGGACTTTAAACCGGGACGAGGGGCCTTTTTACCTGGGATACTGTCCTGAAGTCGGCCTGCAGATGGCATGAAAACAAACTAAACCTTGGTCTGAAAAAAAGAACTGGAAACAGGGTGTCGTGAGCCAGCAGCAGTGGATAAACAGCACATAGAGCGGATTAGCAGCCGTACCAGGATGTTTCAATTAGACACAGGTAAATCAATACATGTGGTTAAAACCGAGCTATGTAATCTATCAGAGCCGGTGTACGCAGGCTTCAACACGAGGATATAAAACTGATGAATTAATTTAGAATTGCGCAAACATGCGGCCTAAATGTCATCAGCGCTGCATAAATAATGCTGACCTTTCACACTGCGGATCGCCATGGCAACAACATGACAAAACATATGGAGAATTACACGGGTCCAAGATAACTCAACTTGCGTCTGAGTGTACAGTAGGAATTCATCTTCTAATTGAGCTGAAAAAAGTTATTAAGGGAGGGCATCAGGTGTAAATGTATGACAAATGAATGTACAAATAGTGGGTATTACAAGTTTACAAGTCCCACTCTCCACACTCGTGTTGTTGTGTCTGTGGGCCAAACACCTTCTCTTTATCACCGTTAACATCTATATATCAAGAATATAAACAAGATAAGAACATATTTTAAAATGTTAATGAGAATCATAAGCATTTGCACTTTGCTGTAGAGTTTTGTGCAAATAAAATACTTAAATAAATAGCATTAATTAGTTTCGTTATCCCAAACCTAAAAATAAGAAACAGAAGCAGACTTTTGTGCTTTGGGCTATACGCTAAAACTGCGGATGCTAAATTGGTTGGAAGATGCAAATGTTGTAAGAGACATGTTTACGAGGATTACTGTGTCCAATTATTGTTCGTATTCTTACAATGGAGCTCTAAACATAGATGAGTCTTTCCTAAAGTCAGCGAGCCATGCCTCAAACCGCCCAATCTGTTCAACATGTCTGCAGTTAATAAAGCACATTTGAGCATTAGTGGGACCCTCGGGGCACGTTCTGTCCTTAATTAGTGTAATGTTTACTCAATCCACTTTTTATTGTTGCTGTCAATATCGTTTTTGGCTATATTGTAAATTAGACCACTCTTAAGTCTTTTAGCGATTGTAGTGTAATTGCAAAAGTACAAATCCAATTCTGAAAAGCTGACGTGGTTTGCAGATTGTATTAAATGTTTTTAATCCACAAAGTGCCCGGAGTGATTTTCAGTAGTACCTGTTTTAGTGTTTGAACCATCCCATACAGATATAGAGACTCTAAGCACGATTAGGGACCTGAATCTGTGTGGGCGTCACAGACTGTATATACAGATGAACGTAGCTAACCACTAGCCGCCGCGTTCCAAATAGGAAGTGATCATGTGCTTCCGGCTCCACCGACTCTGGCTCCAATTCACTTTATAAAAATTGTCACCCCTCTCTCTGTAACTGCTGCTGTCAGACTCATCATTTTGGTCTTAAAATTAACCCGCTCTACACGATCCTGACGTTTTTATTTCACTATTTTGTCCGTAAATCAAGATATGAACATTAATAACAGACAAATCAGGCGTCTTCTTTCCTCGAGGTCACTCCCGCTAGTGTTAGCAACAGGTTTGATTGACAGCATTGCTAAGCACCCGTTCCGTGCTAACCAGCGGTGCAGGCGGGAAGGGGCGTTACCTTCAACAGCCTCGCTCCGGATTGACTCTTTGGTTGCTATGATACTCATGGTCAGACTTCCAAATATGGAACTCAGCTCCAAATTGGTCCCTATAACTGCTCTAGCCTCAATGAGCTTCATTTGACTGGAGCCGAACGCTGTGGGTGACGTAACACTCACTTAGTCCACTTCTTTATACCGTCGGTGGTTGGCATTTTGCAAATATAAAGCTCTGTGAATCCACTGCTCTGTTGGTATTAGCTTTTATTGGGATTTTAAGCATCAAATTTGCCTCAAGCGTGGCCTATTTTGCATCCATTTTAAAATACTCTTATTCCAAGTTATCTCACAGTAAAACGGTGCCATTGGATGTTGCAAAACTTGACAGCAAGATTTATTTATTTTTTATATATAAATGAAAAAAATAGAATAAAGGTTAGAGATGGGACATTTCTCATGGGGGGTCCGTCACCTGCTTGTTTCCATGGAGATGTCCCACAGTATGACACTACTTTTGATAGATGGAACAATATATTTTGGGGCTCAACAGTTATCATGTTACATTTTCTTTGCAATAATGGAGAGATTTGTGTTATTTTGAGCTGTAGAGAGTTGAATAAATAACTTCTATGGTTAATTACTGCTTCATTCTGCTTCTGTTTATTGCAGCTCAGGCCTTTAATGATACTGTCTATTTAAAAATGGTTCACTGGGATCGTCCTGTTTTATTGTTATCGTGTCAGTGGCGTAAAGTAGTTTCAATATTATCGTTTATTGCAGTATATGTTTAATATATTGTATTGAACTGTAGTTTTAAGTGTAACCGTAGTCGTCCCAAAATGTAGAAATAAATTGGTTATCTTAATTCATATCTATTCGCACCATGTATTTTTACAACACCAACCATAAACTCATAAACTCTTTTATTGAACAAAATCTCACTTACCTCACGGAAACACAACATACACCTTACACTCAGCGATTATGAAATTATAATTTGTAATAAAACTCCTGAGTGGAAGCGTAAAAAGAGCTAAAACAATAAGCAGCTAATGCAGTCCTCTTCACTGTCCTTCCCTGTGTGTGCCGCTCTCACTCAGCTCTCAGCGTTCTCCGAGAGCCTGTTGTATGAAGCACCTTTAATGGGTTTGTGAGGGATATATTGGACTTAGGGATTTGGCACACTTTGGTTTCGCCGCTGTGTGCCTTTTGGAT
>KN471455.1:7647-23742 GCA_000787095.1 Periophthalmodon schlosseri | reverse complement strand
TTATTATTGTTATTATTATTATTACAACTACTACTTCTACTGCAGCTGTGCCCACAACAAGAACCTTTACTTTAGAGATTTGAATAATGCAACACATTTTCTCTCATATTTCTTTTTTTCAAGGACATTTTTAAGTTTAAAGCCGTACTATGGAATATTCCGGGCAAAGCAATAACATTCTCCACGAAGACAAGCCGCTGAGATCCAAATAACACCAGTAAAGCACACTCCGGCTGATGTTTCACCCTCGTAACATCAAAACAAGACTCACACTGTTCATTTTTGATACAGTTTGGAAACATAGGAAAGTCTGGGCTGTTAGGAACAGACAGGAAATTGAAAAAGTTTGGAGTCTGGAGCGTGCGGCCGCGAGGATGTTAACCCAGAGGTTTATTGCTGCCCCCCAAAGCAGCTGCAAAGCCCAGTCCATAAAGTGAGGCATGGTGGCAGCCGCTTCATCATGGGCACAGACAAGGTTAGGGCACTTCAGCAGATGTAGCCGTTAGCAGAGAGGCTAGCATTCTGCATTTTTTAAAGAACAAAAATGCATGTTGTGGCCTTAGTTCCCTTTTGCACAAGGTTTTGGTCATTTTGGGATTAGTTTTTCACATTTTCCAACTTAAAATTACATCTACATTTGGATAAAACACTACACCTCTGTTTCCAATGAGGTATTGAGACTTAGAGCGCCCTC
Organism: Periophthalmodon schlosseri; assembly: GCA_000787095.1. Classification (NCBI taxonomy): domain Eukaryota; kingdom Metazoa; phylum Chordata; class Actinopteri; order Gobiiformes; family Gobiidae; genus Periophthalmodon; species Periophthalmodon schlosseri. The sequence goes on along the minus strand of KN471455.1, from coordinate 23,048 downwards.
TGCTGTCTACAAATATATGGTAAAGGGTCACATTTTTGTATAGAGCTTTTCCACCTTCAAGGCTCAAAGCACTTTACATCAAGGAACCACTCACCCATTCACACACCAGTGTACACAGACACTGGGGGCGAGGGGGGGTTAAGTGTCTTGCCCAAGGACACAACAGCAGCATTCATCTGTGGGGGCTGGAATTGTACTGCCAACCTGTAGGACAGTGGATCTGACTGCTGACCTTCGGATCAGTGGACAAATGCTCTACCAACTGAGCCGCTGTCGCCCCTATAAACTACACCTTGGTTTCCAATGAGGTATTTTCAAGATGCAAAGATGACTCTGCATTAATGTATTAATGACCCAACGTGAATGAAGCAAGATACAGCTCGACAACACATTTTAAACATATATATATAAGCTCCCTCAAAGTAAATGTCTTACATGTGAGTGTAAACCAAGTCATTATTAAAACTGATGCAAATCCACAGTCCTACTTTTAATTGTTGTTCTTCGAAGTTGTATTTTCGACTAAATAGAGAGAAGATCGTTGCCACAAGAAATAGAATTGATCTCTCCATGTGGTATGAACAAGACTAGGGGCTCTTCTAGATGAGGCGCCAAGTTAAATAACCAAACGCCAGAAACAAAATGAACTCATTAGCAGTTTGCCTCTCGTCAAGATCCCTGTGGTGAACTGCAAACCGAGAGGCAAGTTTAGGAAAAGTTGTAGTAAAGTTTTGTATTGTGAAGGAGTCTGTACAGTTCTGGTACATTTAGGAACAAGCTAAAGGTGTAGCCGTGTGTAAGTGTGAGTCGTGTAAGAACTAGAGTGACTTTGAATGATGCATTAGTTATAACGTTTGAAATTTGTATTTTTAGCCTTGTGTACGTTTAATTCAACTTATTTTTTACCAAATATCCTTCCTGACCATGTTTTTTTCACTTAGAACCACAGTCTGTATAAAGAAGTGGCAGCGTTCAGCTCCAGTCAAATGAAGCCTTGTAGCTTCAAGAGGAGCTGGGTCTGGGACGTGCTCTGCTTCCCCTGGACCCTGTGTACTCTGCTTCAGAGGCTTCCCTGGACACACTGAGGCCATGGCAACGCAAACCCAGATATTTTTGTAAATGGATATTTCCTTCACTTGATTAAAAAACATCTGTCCATTTAGTGATATCGTAATCGTTCCAATTTTCTCCTAGTCACCAGTTTTCATTCATAGCTTATTTTAGCCAATTTATTCTGTTTTATTTCTGTTTTTTTTTATCAAGAGCAAAGGGCTCGTGTTTCCCCAACAGCCTAAACTAAACCAAAGTGAGTTTCTGAAGTTATGACACAAGTCCAAGGGGCAGCGCTGGTTTTATCATTTATAACTAACCACAGGACTGATCAAATAAAACAGAAAGTTTAAATAAATGAGCAGAAAGAGGAAATCTGCACGAGCTCTTAGAACACTACACTACACATCTGTGTGCAAAACAACTACCATAACTTCAATGATAAATCCACAGAAGCTTTACGGCAGCAAAACACCAGAACAAACTCACGTTTAGACGCACCACCTACACATCTCCACCACACGTTTAAAGGTCCTATATTACACAAACTGACTCTTGTAGCTTTAAGTCATGTTCTAATGTTGTTCCCTCCTCAAAAACACACCTTGTTAGCTCCTCAAAAACATACCTGGAGTTGTTTTTTGTTTTATTCACACATGTTTGAGTAACACTTTATTATTAGTCTGTCTACATCTCCAAAACTCAAAGTGCTCTGTTCCACCTTGTGATGTCATGAAGTGGTAGTTTTCAAGTTAACAGCTCATTTTACCTGTAGTTCAGTAGAGATTGAAATTCCAGGGCTGAAATGATCCAAATGATTCTAGTGAAGGTGTGTGGAGTTTAAAAATACAGTGGAGCACTTCCTGGATTACCACATGATGACATCACAAGGTGGAACAGAGTGTTTTCAGTCTGAGAGAAGAACTCAGCCTAAATCTGCAGGGTTTGTGTGTTAAACATGTGTGAATGAAACAAAACACAACTCCAGGTCTGTTTGTGATTATAACACAGATCAGACAATAGCGTAATATGGGCCCTTTAAGCAGACGCACACCACCCGCACATCTCCACCTCCCTCTGCCCCTGAGGATTTGCTGCTTACCATGTCTATGTCGGTCCCACCTGCACAGCCTCTCCGTGTGACTCAGAACAAAAGGAGTCTGGGAATATCAGATCTGTGTGTTCCAGGCTCCATGCTGAGTCCAAGAGCGTCCATGCCCTTTTTACATGAAGGGAAATTATAAGTACATACAATTACAAGTGTGATTGGCTTTTTATTTCCGTAGGCACTTTGTTCACACATGGAGGACTTCTGCACTGATTAAATTAACAGGCTTTTGTTCAGTTTGGAGGATGTTGTTGGATTTAGATTGGTGAATAGTGAGTTCAGACTGTCTAACGAGTGGGAGGAGGCCTTGCAATATTTGGGTTTCTTGCCAAAATGAGGAATACACACTGGATGTTTGCATGACTCATATAATCCTCAAATAATACAGTATGTGTTTCAAAATTAATTAGGCAACAAAAAAAACTAAGCAATATCCAATTGTCATGATACCATCAGCTCCAATTATGGGCTGGATACTGAGTCAATGAGAAGTTGAATCATGAGATAAGTTTCAGTATACCGCCAAGTTAAAGGTGTACCAGGTAACTTTTCTGGTGGGGGGGATCCAAGCACAGACTGTATAAAGAAGTGACTGAGTGAGTGTGACGTCACCCACAGCGTTCAGCTCCAAATGAAGCTCATCGAGGCCAGAGCAGTTATAGGGGCTAATTTGGAGCTGAGTTTCATATTTGTAATTCTGACCACGAGTATCATTGGACAACATCACACTGTACCATAAGGAGGGATTGAATAGGGCCCTGGAGAGATCACTAAATTACTCAAACATGCATGGGTGACATCTAAAACCTCTTCAGGCGTGTTTTTGATGAGGGAACAATGTTGTAACAAGGTAGGAAGCTCCAAAAAGTCAAGTTTGCCTAATAATCTACGACACCTGCGCATCATCATGTTATAATTTGCACATTTTAATAAAACAAAACAAATCCGCTGACTTCTGCATTAGAAAACTGCGGTGCCCAATGGGAGTTGACGTCACTGTAAACGTCATCACAACAAATCACAACAAAGCGCCGCATGCTGTCGGCGCCCCCTATGGACAGCTGCACATCACACTAGAGCAGCACATTTTTTCTTCATTTGTACCAAAATGACGACGCGACGCTGCCGAATCCTACGAGTATCAACGATTAAGAAAATAAAACTGGAGAAGGAAGAAAGTACCTCACAGTGGGCGTGTACGTCACAGTGGGCGTGTACGTGACAGCGTTTTGAAAATAAGCGATTCAAGATTTACTCAAACATTAATCACTCCAAATACAACTTCAGAGGCTCAATGAGAAGAAACGACTAGAACATGGATAAAGATCTGAAAAGTCCATTTTGCAGAAAAGGTCTGCTTCAACAAAAGTTCCATAGTGCACCTGTATTTGATGTATGATCATGTGGGAAGGAATAGAACCCAAAACCTGCTTGCTGAGAGACTGGGGCAACAGGAGTTAAGCAACATCTAAAAGAAAAAAATCCACATTTCCACATTTCCATCTTGTAAGAAAAGATAATGCTCTGCCATTATGGTTCCATCATGTGTAATCACAATAGGGTTACCTTGACACCCTAATGCTACCAACCACCATTTCTTAAAACAGTAGCCTTATCTGAGAAAAACGCATCCTTTATATAACCCATATTTTTCCTCACTTTAAGCCTGCTAACAAAATGTATTTCTTAGGGCATTCTTTCCCCAACAGCCGTGGATCTTTTTATAACAAAGTTCCTCTGCTGTGTTTTGTTCCCTGAAGGTAAGCCATGAGCAAGATCCCAGTGTTTGATGCCTCGACGTGTGGAATTACTGTACCAGCACAATCCCGGGGAACAGAATAATTTAAAACAGCTTTGAAACTGCACAAAAGGTGTGTTTCCATCAGGTTGTGAGGTCATCCAAAGTGTGTTCCAACTGTTTTCATTAGATGTGATTGGTGGAACAGCTAAAGCCAATCACCTCTTCACTCAAGTCTCTCATACTTTGTCATTATCTTAATATACTCCAGTTCAATCAAAAAGCGCCCCCAAAATGCAATCTCATTCTATTCTGGGACTTTTCCGTGAGTTTGATTATGAAAACCCACATCTAATCTTCACAAACCCATGCAGCCATTTTTCGCTGAGATAGAAATGTGTTTTGTTTAATCACACCAGTTACATAATCGCTCTTTTTCTTCATTATGAGTAAATATAACTTACTACAGATAAGTGTCACCGCGAGCGTGTGCGGAGAACTGGGGAGATTAAACGCACAATAATATTTATACAACTTCTTTCAATGTAATCTCTCAAAATTATTACGAACTCGAGCAAAAAACGACGAGTAAACAGAGTCTTCAGAAGTGAAAAGGCAGATTAAACTGTCCAGTCACTCCCAAAGCTGCAGCGAACTCATGGCTAACGGCTCCTTTTACCTTTAGTTCAGTAGAGATTCCAGGGCTGAAATTATTGAAATGTTTCTTGTGAAGGGGTATGGAGTTTAAAAACACAGTGGGGCACTTCCTGTATTACCACATGACATCACAAGGTGCAACAGAGTGTTTTCAGTTTGAGGGAAGAACTCAGCCTAAGTATGCAGGGTTTGTGTGTTAAACATGTGTGAATGAAACAAAACACAACTCCAGGTCTGTTTGTGATGAAGAAATAACATTGGGGCAACAGTAGCTCAGGTGGTTGACTGTTCGTCCTTTGATCCGAAAGTTGGCGAAACATAATTGTTAGAGCAGTCCAGCTCCCACAGATGAATTCTGTCATTGTGTCCTTGAGCAAGACACTTAACCCACCTCGCCCCCATTGTCTGCGTACACTGGTGTATGAGTGTGTGTGTGAATGGGTGAGTGGTTCCTTGATGTAAAGCCCTTTGAGACTTAAAGGTGGAAAAGCTCTATATAAAAATGTGACAGTTTACCATGGCGTGCAATCTCTGCTTTTGGCTTTTATGCATAAAAATCATAATTCAGGAGATAAAGCAGTTGTCCAGACTACGTGTCTGTAAAGTATTGGAGAAGTGTCTCATTGTGGCCAGGCAAGACAAGCACTAAAACTTGTTTAGCCTTATCTGTCCCCTCGAGAAGAGACTCAATCAATAAATTTTAGTGATCCTGTTATATTTATGTAATACAAATTTGTGTTCTGTTATTAAATGGAAGCAGCATGGGCACTTTAAAGCCACAGTGTGTAACATTTTAGCCACAATTAGACGGAAACAAACATACATCCTGATTCTGAGTGGGCTTGCATCTCCACAAACCTGCCTCTCATTTGGTCTCGAGGGTGTTGTTCCTGGCGATAATCTCCTACAGTATGGCCTAAAACCTATCTGTCTCCACTGAAAATGTTCCGAAGTATGTTTTTAACTTTCTATTTCCATGGAAGCATGCAGGTGACATGCCACCTCCAGAAAGTTATGTACTGTGCTTTAAGTTTTGCAGTGGATGACTTGTATTCATATAGATATTCTCTGAGGATGTTGTTCACTTTTACTCTGCCTCAGGTCCATAGCTGCTGGTACAGTATAGTCTATAGGAAAGGCCAAAATGTTAAATGAAAAATGTTGCAAGACCCGGAAGCCAAACCCGTATAGATTTTGGCTCCGGCTCTGGCCACGTCTTAATTAACTGATAACATTAATTTGTCAAACTGCAGGAGTTTGGGAGGCAGCTGAAGAAGTGACTGTGGTCTAAACATTAAACATGAAAATACAGCCTGGAAAAGTGGTCCTACAAAAATGCATAGATGTAATATTATAAATGTGTAGAGCGTCTGTGATTAAACTGTCAAACCAAATGTGGGGTTTGTGGCTTGTAAATGTCTGGCCCATTCAGGGATTAGAGACTTAGTTTTGTGTAATCATTATATTGTCAGTCATATAAGGCTTTTACTAAAGAGTTAGAAAAACAGCAGTGGAAGAAGCTCTTTGTATTACTCTATGACAGCAGAGCCATAACTGGGTCTTTACAGCTGAGGTGGGTCAGGTCTAGTTCTACTGCTGTAGCGTCATTGGGGAAGACACTTTGTTCACCTTAGTATGAATGAGATCGTGAAAGGTGGTGTTTGAAGAGGCAGCTGGTGTAGATCTCCGCCACTAACCCAAGTCATCTTACTACACTAAGAGTGGAAGTGCTCCACTGTGTTTTTAAACTCCACACACCTTCACTAGAATCATTTGGATGATTTCAGGCCTGGAATTTCCAATTTCTACTGAACTAAAGGTAAAAGGAGCTGTTAACTTGAAAACTACCACTTCATGACATCACAAGGTGAACAGAGCACTGTTAACTTGAAAACTACCACTTCATGACATCACAAGGTGGAACAGAGCATTTTGAGCTTTGGAGATGTAGACAGACTAATAATAAAGTGTTACTCAGACGTGTGAATGAAACAAAACACAACTCCAGGTCTGTTTTTGAGGTGGTAACAGCATTAGAAGATGGCTTAAAGATCATGAGAGTCCATTTTGTGTAATATAGGATCTTTAACACAAATGCATGACTACAACTACTAACGATGCTCCTGTACCACGGCAATATCTGCATGTGCTTTTACTTCATGTAACATTGCACAGATGAAATGATGCATATTATTGGACTTCATATTGCCACATTAACAGTACCACTGAAACCACCGCTGCTGCTGCTGACATTTGACCCTATCACCCCGATCCTTATGATCACGTTTCATTATCGTTTTCTGAAATAACTTAAATAAAAGTCTCATTACCTCTCTGTCAGTTATTCATTACATATTCTATTTTGCTCCTCGTATGAGACATTGTACGTGAGGTCTATTAAACTCAGTTCCGCTCCGGCGCTAAAGCAAATTAGCAGAGGTGCTGAACTCCACGACAATGAACGTGTAACAATTTACTCACTGCATTAGTATTCTTTTAGGGTGGAGGCGCTGTGTTAGGATGCAGGCATTGTGAGTACGGAGGCACTGTGTTATGACGGAGGCGCTGTGAGGACGGAGGCGCTGTGTTAGTACGGATGTGCTGTGTTAAGATGAAGGCACTGTGTTAGGACGGACACTGTGAGGACTGAGGATCTGTGTTATGAAAAAGGCGCCATGTTATGACGGAGGCCCCGTGTTAGGACGGAGGTGCTGTGAGGACGGAGGCGCTGTGTTAGGAAAGAGGCGCTGTGAGGACTGAGGCGCCATGTTATGACAGAGGCCCCGTGTTAGGTTGGAGGTGCTGTGAGGACGGACGCGCCGTGTTAGGACGGAGGCACCGTGTTAGTATGAAGGCGACGTGTTAGGACGGAGGTCCTGTGAGGACGGAGGTGCTGTGTTAGGACGGAGGTGCTGTGTAAGAATGGACGCGTTGTGAGAACGCAGGCGCTGTTAGGACGGAGGCACCATGTGAGGACGGAGGTGCTATGATCACTGAAGTGGCATGTTATGACGGTGTTAGGACGGAAGCGCTCTGTTGGGACAGAGGCGCCATGTTATGACGGAGGCCCCATGTTAGGATGGAGGTGCTGTGAGAACGGAGGCACTGTGAGGATGGAGGTGGCGTGTTATGACGGAGGACGGAGGCGCTGTCAGGACTGAGGCTCTGTGTTAGGACCCATGCGCCATGTTAGGACGGAGGCCCCGTGTTAGGACGGAGGCCCCGTGTTAGGACGGAGGTGCTGTGAGCACTGAGGCAGTGTGTTAGGACGGAGACACTGTGAGGACTAAGGCAGCATGTTATGATGGAGGCACTGTGTTAGGACGGAGGTGCTGTGTTAGGACAGAGGCACCGTGTTAGGATGGAGGTGCTGTGAGGACGGAGGCACTGTGAGGACGGACACGTCATATTAGGATGGAGGCGCCGTGTTACTATGGAGGCGCCATGATAGTATGCAGGCGCTGTTATGATGGAGGCGCTGTGAGAATGTACGCACTGTGTGAGGACGGAGGTGTTATGAGCACTGAGGAAGCGTGTTATGACGGAGGCGGTGTGTTAGGACAGAGGCGCTGTGAGGACAGAGGCGCTGTGTTAGGACGGAGGTGCTGTGTTAGGACAGAGGCGCCGTGTTAGGACAGAGGTGCTGTGAGGATGGAGGCGCTGTTAGGATGGAGGCACAGTGAGCACTGAGGTGGCGTGTTATGACGGAGGCGCTGTGTTAGGACAGAGGCGCTTTGAGGATGGAGGTGCTGTGTTAGGATGGAGGTGCCGTGTTAGGACAGAGTAGCTGTGTTAGGACAAAGGTGCTGTGAGGACGGAGGCGCTGTGTTAGGATGGAGGCGCAGTATTAGGACAGAGGTGCTGCAAGGACGGAGACGCTGTATTAGGACAGAGGTGCTGTGAGGACGGAGGCGCTGTGAGGACTTAGGCGCTGTGTTAGGACAGAGGTGCTGTGAGGACAGACGCGCTGTCAGGACAAGGTGCTGTGACGACGAGGTACTGTGACGACGGGGAGCTGTGAGGACAGAGGCACTGTGTAAGGATGGAGACGCCGTGTGAGGACGCAGCCACTGTTAGGACGGAGGCACTGTGTGAGGACGGAGGTGCTGTTAAGATGTAGGCACCGTGTGAGGACGGAGGCGCTGTTAGGATGAAGGCACCGTGTGAGGACGGAAGCACTATGAGCACTAAGGAAGCGTGTTATGACAGAGGCGCTGTGTTACGACAGAGGCGCCGTGTTAGGACACAGGCACTGCATGAGGACAGAGGCGCTGTGAGCACTGAGGCAGCATGTTATGATGGAGGCGCTGTGTTAGGATGGAGGTGCTGTGAGGACGGAGGCACTGTGAGGACGGAGGTGCCGTGTTAGGACGTAGGCACCATGTTAGGACGGAGGCACCGTGTGAGGATGGAGGTGTTGTGAACAATGAGGCAGCATGTTATGATGTAGGCGCTGTAATAGGATGGAGGTACTGTGAAGACGGAGACGCTGTGTTAGGAAGGAGGCACTGTGAGGATGGAGGAGCCGTGTTAGGACGGAGGTGCTTTGAGGATTGAGACGCTGTGTTAGGACGGAGGTGGCATGATATGACTGAGGCCCTGTGTTAGGATGGAGGTGCTGTGAGGACAGAGGCACTGTGAGGACGGAGGCGCCGTATTAGGATGTAAACGCCGTGTTAGGACGGAGGCGACGTGTTAAGACGGAGGTGCTGTGAGGACAGAAGTGCTGTGTTAGGACGGAGGCGCTGTGAGGACTGAGGCGCTGTGTTAGGACAGAGGCGCCATGTTATGATGGAGGCCCCGTGTTAGGACGGAGGCACTGTGTTAGGACAGAGGTGCTGTGTAAGAACGGATACATTGTGAGGACGGAGGCGCTGTGTTAGGACGCAAGCGCTCTAAGGACGGAGGCACTGTTAGGACAGAGGCACCGTGTGAGGACGGAGGCGCTATGATCACTGAGGTGGCGTGTTAGGACGGAGGCGCTGTGTTAGGACGGAGGCGCTGTGAGGACTGAGGTGCTGTGTTAGGACGGAGGCGCAATGTTAGGACAGAGACGGATCCGCTGTTAGCAGGGAGCCACCGTGTGAGGACGGAGGCGCTGTGAGCACTGAGACGTGTTATGATGGAGGCACTGTTTTAGGACGGAGCCACTGTGAGGATGGAGGAGCCGTGTTAGGACGGATGCGCTGTGTTAGGATGGAGGCGACGTGTTTGGACGGAGGCCCTGTGAGTACAGAGGTGCTGTTAGGACGGAGGCATCATGTAAGGACAGAGGCGCTGTGAGCACTGAGGTGGTGTGTTATGACGGAGGCACTGTGAGGACGGAGGCGCCATGTTAGGACAGAGGCACCGTGTTAGGACGGAGACCCTGTGTTAGGATGGAGGTGCTGAGAGGACGGAGGCACTGTGAGGACGGAGACGCTGTGTTAGGACGGAGGCACTGTGAGGATGGAGCAGCCGTGTTTGGACATAGTAGCTTTGAGGACGGAGGCGCTGTGTTAGGACAGAGGCGCCGTGTTAGGACGGATGCCCTGTGTTAGGACGGAGGCACTGTGAGAACGGAGGAGCCATTTTAGGCCAGAGGCGCTTTGAGGACGGAGGCGCTGTGTTAGGACAGAGGTGCCGTGTTATGACAGAGGCCCTGTGTTAGGATGGAGATGCTGTAAGGATGGAGGCGTCGTGTTAGGACGTAGGCGCTGTGTTAGAATGGAGGTGACATGTTAAGACAGAGGCACTGTGTGGAGGAAGGCGATATGTTAGAATGGATATGCTGTGTTAGGACGGACGCGCCGTATTAGGACGGAGATGCTGTGAGGTCAGAGGCGCTGTGGTAGGATGGAGGCGCTGTGTTAGGATTGAGGCGCCGTGTTAGGATGAAGGCGCCGTGTTAGGACAGAGGTGCTGTGAGGACGCAGACCCTGTGTTAGGACGGAAGAGCTGTGAGGACAGAGGCGCTGTGTTAGGACAGAGGCGCTGTTGAGATGGACGCGCTGTGAGGACGGAGGTTCCGTGTTAAGATTGAGGCGCCGTATTAGGTCAGTGGCACTGTGAGGATGGAAGTGCTGTTAGGACGGAAACATCATGTGAGGACAGAGGCGCTGTGATCACTGAGGAAGCGTGTTATGACGAAGGCGATGTGTTGGGACGGAGGCGCTGTGAGCATAGAGGCGCTGTGTTAGGACGGATGAACCATTTTAGCATGGAGGCGCTGTTAGGACGGAAGCACCATGTGAGAACGGAGGCGCTGTGAGCACTGAGGAAGCGTGTTATGACTGAGGCGCTGTGTTAGGACGGAGGCGCTGTGAGGATGGAGAAGCTGTGTAAGAATGGAGGTGCCATGTTAGGACGTGTTATGAGGATGGAGGCGCTGTGTTAGGATGGAGGCACTATGTTAGGACGCAGGCACTGTGAGGACGGAGGCGCCGTGTTAGGACGCAGGCACTGTTAGGACGGTGGCACCGCATGAGAACGGAGACGCTGTTAAGACGTAGGCACCATGTGAGGACGGAGGCGCTGTTAGGACGAAGGCACCATGTGAGGACGGAGGCACTATGAGCACTGAGGAAGCGTCTTATGATGGAGGCACTGTGTTAGGACAGAGGCGCTGTGTTAGAACAGAGGCGCTGTGTTAGGACGGAGGCGCTGTGAGGACGGAGGCGCTGTGTTAGGACGGAGGCGCTGTGAGGATGGAGAAGCTGTGTAAGAATGGAGGTGCCATGTTAGGACGTGTTATGAGGATGGAGGCGCTGTGTTAGGGTGGAGGCGCTGTGTTAGGACGCAGGCACTGTGAGGACGGAGGCGCCGTGTTAGGACGCAGGCACTGTTAGGACGGTGGCACCGCATGAGAACGGAGACGCTGTTAAGACGTAGGCACCATGTGAGGACGGAGGCGCTGTTAGGACGAAGGCACCATGTGAGGACGGAGGCACTATGAGCACTGAGGAAGCGTCTTATGATGGAGGCACTGTGTTAGGACAGAGGCGCTGTGTTAGAACAGAGGCGCTGTGTTAGGACGGAGGCGCTGTTAGGATGGAGGCACCGTGTGAGGACAGAGGCGCTGTGAGCACTGAGAGGGCGTGTTATGACCGAGGCGCTGGGTTAGGACGGTGGCGCTGTGTTAGAACGGAGGCATTGTGTTAGGACGCAAGCACTCTGAGGACGGAGGTGCTGTTAGGAGGGAGCAACCGTGTGAGGACGGAGGTGCTGTGAGCACTGAGGCAGCGTGTTATGACGGAGGCGCTGTGTTAGGATGAAGGCATTGTGAGGACGGAGGCGGCGTGTTAGGATGTAGGCTCCATGTTAGGACGGAGGCACTGTGAGGACAGAGGTGCTGTGTTAGGATGGAGACATTGTGAGGACTGAGGATCTGTGTTATGAAAAAGGCGCCATGTTATGACGGAGGTCCCGTGTTAGGACAGAGGTGCTGTGGGGATGGAGGCGCTGTGTTAGGAAAGAGGTGCTGTGAGGACTGAGGCGCCATGTTATGACGGAGGCCCCGTGTTAGGTTGGAGGTGCTGTGAGGACGGAGGCACTGTGAGGACGGACGCACCGTGTTAGGACGGAGGTGCTGTGTAAAAACGGACGCGTTGTAGGAAGCGTGTTATGACGGAGGCGGTGTGTTAGGACAGAGGCGCTGTGAGGACAGAGGCGCTGTGAGGATGGAGGTGCTGTGTTAGGACGGAAGCACTGTGTTAGGAAAGAGGTGCTGTGTTCGGACAGAGTTGCTGTGAGTACGAAGGCGCTGTATTAGGATGGAGGCGCCGTGTTAGGACGGAGGCACTGTGAACACGGAGGCGCTGTTTGGACGGAGGCACCATGTGAGGACGAAGGCACTATGGGCACTCAGGCAGCGAGTGAAAATGGAGGCGCTGTGAGGACGGAGTCGCTGTGTTAGGACAGAAGCTGCTGTGTTAGAACAGAGGCGCCGTGTTAGGAAAGAGGTGCTCTGAGAACGAAAGCACTGTTTTAGGACAGAGGTGGTGTGAAGACGGAGGCGCTATGTTAGGACGGAGGCGGCGTGTTCAGACGGAGGCGCTGGGAGGACGGAGGCACTGTTAGAATGGAGGTACCGTTTGAGGATGGAGGCGATGTGAGCGCTGAGGCGGTGTGTTATGATGGAGGTGCTGTGTTAAGATGGAGGTGCCTTGTTAGGACAGAGGCGCTGTGTTAGGACTGAGGCGCTGTGAGGATGGAGGAACTGTTAAGAAGGATGGACCATGTGAGGACGGAGGAGCTGTGATGACGGAGGCGCTGTATTAGAATGGAGGCACTGTGAAAGGATGGAGGCATCGTATTAGGATGGAGGTGCTGTGAGGACGGAGGCACTGTGTTACGACGGAAGTGTGAGGACGGATGCGCTGTGTTAGGACAGAGGTGCTGTGAAGGCCGAGGCGCTGTGTTAGGGCGCCGTGTTCAGACGGAGGCGCTGGGAGGACGGAGGCACTGTTAGAATGGAGGTACCGTTTGAGGACGGAAGCGATGTGAGCACTGAGGCGGTGTGTTATGATGGAGGTGCTGTGTCAAGATGGAGGTGCCTTGTTAGGACAGAAGCGCTTTTTTAGGAATGAGGCGCTGTGAGGATGGGGGCGCTGTGTTTGGACAAAGGCGCTGTGAGCACTGAGGTGCCATGTTTGTACGGAGGCACCATGTTAGGACGGAGGTGACATGTTAGGACGGACGTGCTGTGAGGACGGAGGCGCTGTGTTACGACGGAGGTGCTGTGAGGACTGAGGTGCTGTGTTAGAACAGAGGCGGCATGTTATGACGGAGGCCCTGTGTTAGGATGGTGAAGCTGTGAGGACGGAGGCAATGTGAGGACGGAGGCACCATGTTAGGATGGAGGCGCCGTGTAAGGGTGGAGGCGCTATATTAGGATGAAGGCGCTGTTAGGACAGAAGCACTCTGAGGACGCGCTGTGTTAAGACTCAAGTGCAGTGAGGATGGAGGCGCTTTTAGGAAAGAGGCGCTGTGTTAGGACAGAGGAGCTGGGAGGACGGAGGTGCTGTGTTAGGATGGAGGCGCCGTGTTAGGACGGAGGTGCTGTGTGAGGATGGAGGCGCTGTGAGCACTGAGGCAGTATGTTATGACGGAGGCGCTGTGTTAGGATGAAGGCGCTGTGAGGACTGAGGCGCTGTGTGAGGACAGAGATGCTTTGTTAGGACAGAGGCCCCGTGTTAGGACGGAGGTGCTGTGAGGACGGAGGTGCTGTGTTAGGACGGAGGCACTCTGAGGATGGAGGCGCTGTGTTAGGACGGAGGCGCCGTGTTAGGACACAGGTGCTGTGAGGACAGAGGCACTGTTTGGACGGAGGCACCATGTGAGGATGGAGGCGCTGTGAGGACGGAGGTGCTGTGTTAGGACGGAGGCACTCTGAGGATGGAGGCGATGTGTTATGACGGAGGCGCCGTGATAGGACGGAGGCGCTGTGTCAGCACGGAGGCACTGTGAGGACAGAGGCGCTGTGTTAGGATGGAGGCGCCATGTTAGGACGGAGGCACCATATTAGGACGGAGGTGCTGTGAGATCTGAGGCGCTGTGTTAGGACGGGGGTGCTGTGAGGATGGAGGCGCTGTGTTAGGACAGAGCTTCTGTGTTAGGATGGAAGCGCTGTGTTAGGATGGAGGCGCTATGTTAGGACAGAGACGCCGTGTTAGGACAGAGGTGCTATAAGGATGGAGGCATTGTGTTAGGACGGAGGTGCTGTTTTAGGACGGAGGCGCCGGGCGCTGTGAGGATGGAGGCAATGTGAGGACGGAGGCACGGTGGTAGGACAGAGGCGCTGTATTAGGACGGAGGCGCCGTGTTAAGATGCAGGCACTGTATTTTAATTTATTTTTTATTTAATTATTTTTTTTATACAGGGGAACCCAATGAGAGCACATGGGCTCTCTTTTTCATGGGCACCCTGTTTAATATACAATACAAGCAGTAAAAAAAAAACAAAAAACAAAGTAACAGACAATGTATATAAGTCCATATAAAATATTAAAAACAGGTGCATGTGTGAATATAAAAGTTTGTTACTAGATTATTAAATTGAGATTGTGCCACTAACGTATCCAGTTTAGCTTTTCCTTGGAGTGTGTTCTATTTTTGAGGAGCAAAACAGCTAAAAGCCTCTTTCCTGTCTCAGTTTTGGTGCGGCTAGTTCTTAGCCTTACATAATCATGTGATCTGGTATTAACTGTTCCTGTGTCAAAGACTAACAAGCAGGTGAGGTATTCTGGCAGTTTTTGAAGTAGTCCCTTATAGATAAATTTCATACAGTGCTGTTCTCTTCTAACAGACAGTGATGGCCAACCCACTTTTTCATAGAGAATACAGTGATGGGTTTCAAATCCATCACCTGTAATAAAACGAAGGGCAGAGTGAAAGAGTGGATCCAACGGTTTCAAATTAGAGGCTGAAGCCTGCATGTACACCATATCCCCATAATCCAGCACGGAGAGGAAGGTTGCTTGCACTATTTCTTTTCTGCAATTTATTGGGATACAATATTTGTTTCTGTAATAAAATGATAATTTAGATTTTAAACTATTACATAATTCTGAGATATGTTTTTTAAAGGATACATTTTGTGTCAAGTGTCGACCCTTTCAATGAATGTACCATTTAGCGTGTAAAGATTTATAGCTTGCACTGTACTTAAATCTTTTTTTTTTTTAAGAAAAAATCATATATTTAGTTTTATTTGCATTCAAAGACAGTTTAAGATTTATTAGGGAATTTTGGATTTCAGTAAAATCTTGTTGCAGTTTTAAAAGCGCCTGATCAGCAGCATACAAAATAGCATCATCTGCATATAAATGTATGTGGCTTTTCTTTAAATTGTAACCAATAGAATTAATA
>JACM01017329.1:0-15792 GCA_000787095.1 Periophthalmodon schlosseri | reverse complement strand
GATAGATAGATAGATAGATAGATGTAGCTCTCAGGTGAGTGCTCACAGCCCTACTTTGGGCCCCAACCCTATGGTTAAGAATCACTGTACTACCCATTTGTCACTGAACTAAGACATAGCCGTGACCTATCACTCAGATACCTAGCTTACTTTTCTCCTCAAGATTTACTGGGGCGAACAATAGACAGGATGAAAGACCCAAATGCGAAAACAATTCCATGTCAAAAGTCAAAAAACAAGATTCTGGAAAACAGACAATGGTCCTGTTTCCCGTCAGCACGGGGGGTTTTGGGCTGAGAGGTGGGTGGGTCATGGGTGTCGTAGTAGCCCTGATAAGAACACAAAAAACTAAATGAGTAGAGATATTTACACATGATTTGAATAACTGAACTGCATGTTAACTTGAAATAACAAAACAAATACTGCATAAATATTATAATCTACTGTCTACATTAGACGTGCACTATGTAACTTTTCTGGTTGTGGTTATGCCACTTGCTTGTTTCCATGGATATGATATTGCTTTGGCTATGTTGCATTGTATGGCATTAAGCTTATATAGAGAGAGCAGGTGATGTCACAAGGCCAAGTTACAGGTCAGATCTATGGCAATGCAAGCCCATTCACAGTAAGAATTCATGTTTTGCAAAGTATTTTTTAGTAACTTATAATTAATTAAAGCAGACCTATTCAACTTTTTAGAGCTTTTAACCATGTTATAGTTGTTTCCCTTCACCATTTACTCACCTGAAGTTGTATATGGAGTGATTCGTGTCTGAGGAATCTTTAATTGATTATTTTCAAGATACCATATTGCCGACCAATCCGCACTTTCACTGTTACCGGCATATGGCCACTGCTCTGTACTTACTTTGTTCTTCAATTTTATTTTCTTAATCTGTGATACACATAGGACTTGGCAGCACTGCACAGTCATTTTGGTACAAATGAAAAAAAATCTGCGTCTCGCTAGCGTGACGTGCAGCTATCCATCGAAGGTGCCGACTCTGCGCCCGCTCCCATTGGGCACATTAATTAAGTTATTTTAGATGAATATTGCAATTTAAAATGTCCAAATTATAACAGAATGATCCACGGGTGTCATAGATCATAACTGTATAGCAGACACAAGCAAAATAGGGCTTCTTTAAATGCAAAATAGATACATTTGATTATATGCTGTGGATCATTCCAGTACCAGTAACATATCCTTGGAGACAAGCAAGGATGGGCTCTCCACCATAAAAGTTGCATTGTGCACCTTTAAATGACTTGCCTTTTGAATCTTAGTTTAAGTAGTTCTGACTAGGTACATGTTTTTACTGATTCTGTTTTAGATAGCGATTAGAGCTGCAAGATATATCGCAAATCAAACGGTCGCAATTAGCAATTCGCACAAACTGCTATTTTTAAAGGTCATTTGAAGCCATGTTAGAATGCCGTTACCTCCTAAAAAACATACAAGGAGTTGTGTGTGTGTTTTTTTTTCACTCACGCACATTTGAGTAACCCTTCATTATTAGTCAGTCTACATCTGCAAAGCTCAAAATGCTCTGTTCCACCTTGTGATGTCATGAAGCAGTAGTTTTCAAGTTAACAGTTACCTGTTACCTTTTGTTCAGTCGAGATTGGCAATTCCAGGGCTGAAATCATTAAATGATTCTAGTTGTTCAGTCGAGATTGGCAATTCCAGGGCTGAAATCATTCAAATGATTCTAGTGAAGTGTGGAGTTTAAAAACACAGTGGAGCACTTCCTGGATCACTGCATGACATCACAAGGTGGAACAGAATGTTTTCTGTTTGAGAGAAAAACACAGCCTAAATATGCAGGGTTTGTGTGTTTGTTATAATGTTCTTTTCTCGTCAAAAACATACCGGGACTTGTGTTTTGTTCACACATAGATCAGAAAATAATATGGGCCCTTTAAGAAACATATTTTCTTAAGCAAAAACTAAATATATATTTTGTATAAATCCTGCTTAACCTGTTGTTTAGACCTTTACTAATATGTTCTGGAATGCATCTTGTATAAATTTAGTTTATTCAAACAAGTCAAATAAGTTAGAAATCCTTAAATCAAAATTTCAAGATATTCCTTTTATGTTTTTGTTTTTGTTTTGTTTTGTTTTTAGTTTATTTGAGACTATTTGCTATTAAGAAACCCCAAAGATAGAAAAATCATAGAAAGGTTGCAAGGAGTTTGCTAGGGGTGAAGAAAACAAGCACAGTAAAGAACAAGAGTGAGCGAAAGTTATAGAAACAAAAGTATTGCAACAGATGGGGCCTGGAGTTTACCTTGGAAACAGAAGAACTTTTGGTCGTGGTGTCGGGGAGGTGAAGGTTTTTATGTTACTGGAGGGGCGTGTGTCAAGCCATTCTCATGAGACTGATGAACAAGGAGGAGCGGAGGGGGTCCCACTCTCCACACAACCGGGGGGAAAACAGATATAAACCAGCCCCCGTGGAGAGCCAGGCGGTCAGGCAAAGCAAGACTGTCTCCTCTGCGCAAAGTGAAGGCAGAACAGAGCTAGCGATACCACCCTGGAACTATTTTTTGGATGGATTGAAAAGTTGGAAATTGAATTTTCTCAAGACTAGCGTGTGGAGCTTAAATCTAACCCAACTGGCTTTTTGACTTTTCTTTGACAAAAATGGATGTCTCATTTTCACCCGACAATCAAACTTTTTTCGATGAGTACTTTTACGTTGGCGGAAACTACAGTGCATTCAGCATCACCACGGCCATCTTGTACCTCATTGTTTGCGTCATGGGTCTCGCTGGGAACATTTTGGTAATCACTGCCATTTTGAAACTCGACAAACTGTCTTCCTCGACAACGGTGTATATTTTCAACTTGGCGCTAGCCGACGGACTTTTCATGGTCGGTCTACCGTTCATCGCGAGCCAAAATTTCCAAAATGCATGGATGTTTGGGGATATCGCTTGCAAGGTTGTCATGGTACTAGATGGAATCAACCAATTCACAAGCGTCTTCTGCCTTACCGTGATGAGCGTCGATCGGTATTTGGCGCTGTTGAATCCGCTGCAGTTCGCTAGCTGGAGGACTCCGCGTTTCGCCAAGATTGTGTCATCGATCTTGTGGTTCTTCTCGCTTCTCACCATTCTTCCGATGGCGCTGCATTTCACTGCTGAGCAAGGATTGTGCATGCCGGAACTAGCTTCGGACGCGTGGTGGCTAGGCGTCCTTTCGTACACATTCGTGATGGGATTTGCGTTGCCATTCACGGTCATGACGGCTTCCTATACAGCGCTGATTTGTACCTTTAGATCGCAGCATCTCCGAGCAACTTCGCCGAATCAGGAAAGCCAACGGTTGGAGCGACAAGTTACGAAAATGGTGGTCGGTGTAGTGGTTGTTTTCGGGATTTGCTGGTTGCCATTTTACACGTTTAATTTCTGCTCACTGTATCAGGTTGGACTGGTTCAAAATTTCGCAAGAGCGTTCGAAGTGGTGGTACTTTTGTCGTATTCCTGGAGCTGTGCCAACCCCATCCTCTATGCATGCCTCTCCGAAACGTTCCGACGTCACTTCCGAGCGCTCCTCTGCCCAGCTCATAAGTCAGCTCCCACAATGCAATGCAACACGGAACATTATGATCTGAATGACACTCGCCTACCGGATATTACCATTCTTGCATAGACTGTAAAAAACCTGTTATCAGTGCAATGTGGTATATGTATATATATATATTCTTTATTTGGCTACTTCACCTATGGCTCTGTAGTACTACTCACAATACACTGCCATACAGTAATTATAGTTTTTGTATATAGCATTTTTGTGAAATATTTAAATGTACAGCATAAGTTATCCAGGAAGAGTGTACAGTAAAGAGTGATGCCTCAGAAATGGGTTTAAAAGAATCATTGTGTAATCTGTAATTGGTTAGCATCAGTGTGTACCAACAAAATTAAGAAATTTTCCTTGAAAGGACAAAATGTAAAATTTAAATTACAAGACTTACAAAGATTTCAAATCAGCAATGTTTATTTAATGATCAACTTAAAGCAGAGTTCAGAGAGAAACACGTTACTTCAGATCAACAAATATATACATATAATGTATACAATATTCTTTGACATAAGTCTAAAGATAGATTTTGTAAGGTGCACTATGTAAGTTCCCTGATTGATGGCCTCCCAGCAATCTAAGTTACATACCTCTCAGTGTATTTTTTCCAGCAATAAAACAGGTGGAATTAAATCAATTCAACATGGCAAGTTTAATGCCATACTTTCTAACACTTCAAACAAAGCAATAACATCTCCATAAAGACAAGTAAGTTGCAAATGTCCACCAGAAATGTTACACAGTACATCTTTAAAGCATGTTTAAAATTGAGTCAATTCTGACATGGTTTGTTGAAACTACTAGTTTAGCATTCATTTGTTTACAAAAGAAAATTAAATTCTGTTAACTGACCCATTTGTGAATACGTTTCGCAATTCATCTAAGCTGCCTCTTCAGTTGTTATTCATTCTTTTGTGAGTATTTCTGTAGAGAGCACAACAGCCTGTTCACTATAATTTCAGTATCTACCAATATGTGGTACTGTTTTATTAGCTCCACTTCGTCTTAGATATCTTCTCATCAAACAACTCCCTGGGCTGCAGCTGCTTGACTCAAACCTGCGGTGCAGTTTGCTTTCTTCATGCTCCCATGGCACTGCGTTGACCTGTCTATCATAACCCCCTCCCTCTGCCTCCCCACCAAGCTAATGAAACGCAACTGCACTGGGGAGAGGAGCGCTCAATTGCTAACGGTAAACAGAATAAAACTGGTCATGGGATTTTTGGAAGAAAAGGCTGCAGCAGAGACAAACCACATGGCGCAGTGTCAAGTCACAGAGCTGGACACTGTACCTGATGGAGGAGGGTTGAACGTTACCAAGCTGCTGGGGTATTCAAGACGATTACAAAAAGGGACTGTAAAAGCAAGATGCGGCGTGGACAAAATTGGGTTTATTTATTTTTATGCTGATCTTGTTTGAGCTTAAAAATGTGAAAAACAGAAGTCCATTTTAAATGGTTTGAAGGTTCACAGTTATTCCTCACTTACTTTATGCTTTCTGAGCATCCAATTATTCACCACAATGAGTTTATAAGCGGTTTTCACTGCTCTCAGAGACAAGTGAGTTTTGCCATAACAGCTAGCTTGCTAACACGCACTTCCTGATTATCAAAAAACCGAATGGTAATTCATAATTTTATTCATGGGTTTGAGATTTCTGTTATATGTGACATTTTGAGGCCCTTTAACCATTCAAAAGGTATAGTATTTTGTTTTAAATTGTTTATTGCTGTGGTAACAGTCCTAATCAAACACATGGATAGGGAACATATGAAAATGTTATTTAATGTTGTGTGCGCCTTTTTTTTTTTAATTCACAAATGTTGTGCAATTCCGGGAAGTAACATTTTGTTTCATAATTTTAGTGTACTTAAATTTACTTTAGATTTAAGTATCAATTTGTTAACATCGTATTGACAATAACCATGATGCTAATTTGTCAGTTACTATGCCTCCTACAGTGGAAGTTTATATGAGCTAGATCAGGGGTCGGCAACCTTTAACACCCAAAGAGCCATTTGGACCCAGTTTCCACAGAAAAAAAAAACACTGGGAGCCGCAAATACTTTTTGACATCTAAAACGAAGATATCACTGTATATATTGTTTTTTTTTTACCTTTACGCTTTGTATAAACAACTATAGTGTGTTGCTGATGAAATCCATGAAGTGCTACAGAGACTTCTGCTCTGAATCTCTGCACAAAGCGTTTGCAAATCGGGGCTGTACGAGGTCATTTTCATCTTTACGCAGGACTGCGAGCTGTCGTCTGTGAGCGGTGTTTGTTTTTAACATAGTTCATGGTGTAGAATAGCTGCTCACATATGTGTGTGGATCCGAAGATCAACAGGACTCCAAATGTATATTTCTTAATAAATGCACGGCTTTTTGGTGCCATTTTGGTGGGCCTCCGTGAGTGTGATGCTTATTTTGAGCGAAGAAATATAATAAAATATAATTTTATTTTAATATTTCAAGATCACAATAATCTTCCAATTTAAACTACAATTTAAAAAAAGAACTAACACAAATAAAATACACTTCAATTAAATACCAAGCCACGCAGAGCCACAGTATAAAGATGGAAGAGGGTCGGGTTGCCGACCCTTGAGCTAGCTGTAGCAAGCAGATTATGGTTGTGATTTATTATTTAACAGATAAATATATACAGGTATGCAAAACTATAGAATTATTATGGTTATTGAGACGATCTATTTGACAATCTGTAGCTTTTTAAATGGGAATATAATATATTACAAATGTTTCTAAAAGTCATTTGTTATTGTGATTTTTGTACTAAAATGTTAAATAAAAACACAAAAGAAATCATTTGTCATTTTTTTCATCTTGTATGAGTAAAAGCCAAAAGTTAAATCTGTCAGCTGGACAAAAAGTTGTAGGAGTAAAGATGTTTCGCTGCTCATCCAAGCTTCTTTAGTTCTGGTCAGATTGTTGGTGGACACTGCCTTATATCTATCTGAAGGGAGGAGCTAACTGCACTGAAACTGGAAACAGCTATTGTTTATAGTTTCTGTAGGTAGGCTTGGTCTACTGAGCTACACTAAGTGTGCACTGTGCCTGAGTCACACTGAGCATATTCATTCAACTCTTAATGGGTTCTTTCACACCTATTGGCATCTTGGGTAGCTCTATTCTTCTGACCAGAACTGAAGAAGCGGCTTGAATGAGCAGCGAAACGTCTTCACTCCTGCAACTTTTTTATCCAGTTGACAGATTTTACTTTTGACTTTTACCATGGATCAGACCTGGACGACTGAGGGATTACACAGACATCTTGTATGAGGTTTTCATGCTACTGTTAACAAGCGATGCTAACTTGCATTCAAAATTATACAAGTTTTGGAGATATAGTAACTTTTTCTGGTTTTGTTTGGGCTTTTAAGATTCTTAAATTTCACAATAATAATAATAATAATAAAAATAAAAAAACACAACAATGATTCATTAAAGTTGCTCTATGTAACTTTTCTGGAGGATCTGCTTGCTACCAGAATGTCTTCATGGAGATGGTATTGCTTACAGAAATTTCCTCAGTATGGCATTAAACATATCTACCTCCATAGACTTGCAGAATGGCGAGTTCACTCATAGTAAAACTGCATGTTTTTCAATTTGTTTTTTGTTTTTTTGGGGGTTTTTTACAATTTTTTTTGCAATGAAAGCACTCACAAGTTTAATGCTTCACTTAACTTCAGCACATTGCAGGCAAAGCAATAACATCTCCATGGAGACAAGAAGACAGCAGACTCTCCACCAGAAAAGTTCCACAGTGCACCTTAATGATCATAAAAATGATTAGAAATATCATTTGTGGGTTTTTCTTTTTTTTTTTTAATCACAAGTCTATATTTTGAAACCACCCATTACAGAAAAAAGGATGAGCACATATAAACACACACCCACTTTCGCCCCCTACAGGCTTAAGGTCAACAACACTGTGAAGTTGCTGCAATGCTCTAATCTGTGCGATATTCCAAAATACCTTGACCTTCTCTCTGAGCAAAACCACAGCGCTGTCTGGAAAGTGTGCCTTCCAGGGCTGCAGCCAAGTGAAAAGACTGATTTAAATGTCAGGTGCCTTTTCAGATACGGGAGAGAGAGCGACGCGAACGAACCCAGTCGCAAAATATTCTTCTGAAAATTCCTCTGGCGCTAAGAAAAACGTACGTTAAACGGACAGCTAAGTGTGTGTGAAACCAGTAGATCAGTGCGTGGAACTGTATATCCTTCCACGGGCGGCTTACGTCAAAGTTGAGATTTTATGGACTTAAGCTACATGTGGAGGCTCCTATTCCGACTATTAGCCAACAGTGAAGCTAACCCAGTTTTATCAACCTATAATTGACTTGCAGTGGACATTGTAATGCTTATCTTATGTGTTGAGAGATAAGATAGAAAGGGGGGGAGTCAGGGGTGAGGAAGTTCACTAAGGCAGGAGGGCACTAGGTTTCACATATTGGACTAAATTTGTAGTTGAAAACGACCTATCCTTTTTTAAATTGACAGTAAGTATGTATTTACAGAAGACTTATTATGCATTTTGGGTGGTATTTAGAATTAAACTTTAACATACATAGATCATTATTTAATATTTTGTTCACTGTAAACCAATATTAAGGTACAGTATGTGCTTTTCTGGAGGTGGCACATCATTTGCATTATTCTATGGAAGTTAAAACCATAATTTGAAACATTCTCCATGGAGACAGATAAGTTTTATGCCATACTGTGGAAGATTATAATGAAAGGAACAACATTTCCATGGAAACAAGAGGGAGGAGTTTTCAGTGCAAGAAAAACATAACCAATCAAAATACAACTCAGAGCATGCTAATGGCTTACCCTGCTTCATTTGGACATTCATTTGAAAAAAAAATAACAATATGTAAATGCATTTGTACCTGGTACTGTGTAAGTCCATGCAGTAGCGGCAAGATGAGATAACAGTAACAAGTCATAGTCCATGGTTCACTCCTCAGAGCCCTCTTTAAACAAAATGCCTATGGTTGTGACAGTGAAGTACACTCATTTTTGTCAGTTTCCAATTGCAGTACCACAAATCACTTCAGATCTGATCAACAATGTCACTTGAATCTGTGGAACCGTTGCTTGCGCAGATGCAGGAGCACAGCTATGTGTCTGGTTTGGACTCGTGAGTATTTGATGGTGCTTTAGTTGTATAGGGGTAGTCCCACAAATATACTTCAAGAAGAAAAATATTTTGACTTGTATTTGAAGGATGAAATAGAATAGCTTCCTCCTGTCATCCTGCTCCTTTGTCCCTTCATCACCAATAACTGCCCCTTGTTGTTTAACATGGTCTTTGGTATTTAACAAGGACTTTTAATTGTTTTTAAACAACATATTTATGCCCTATGTAACTTTTGGTGGAAGGTCCTACTTGTCTCCAAGGAAAAGCTATTGCTTTTGACTAGAATGTACACTATGACATTAAACTTAATTAATCTGTCTCCATAGAGACAAGCAGGTGACTCCATTAATGAGATCTCGTATGTGGAGAGACAACTCCACTTATAGTGAGCATAAGATTTCAGGCAAACTAATAATATCTCCATGTAAACAAGCAGTTGGCAGACTCCCATACCCATGTTTTACAAAATGTTATATTATAAATGTTCTTTTATTGACCTCTCAGTCATATAGTACACCAGTACAGTACAGTATCAGAAAGCATCTATAGTAAAAACATGTCAACACAAATTCTTTAGTGCCTAGAATGCTCCACAGTATAGTATTAAGGTAATCTATCTAGCATTTATTCAATACCTTGAAAAACATGCATTTTTACAGTGAGCGGGGTCACCTCTCCACAGATCTGTAACTTGGCTTTACGGCATTATCTGCTTGTCTCTCATCTCCATGGATACAAGCAGGTGATGTACCCTCCACCTGAAAAGTTATATAGTGCACATTTAAGTCTTTCACAGTTGTATTATGTGGTTTGAAATGGTGAGGTTTAAGAAGTGGATTTCCACAACTACTGCAAAATCAAAACCGCTCATTTTCAGTCTATTTGGCAGGACTACCGTCACTTTAATTACATCTCGCTTGTGGCTGTCCTTAGCTGTCTAAAAGTCTGAAATCGCGTCTCTGTGAAAAACAAAAATCACCTTCTGTACCCCGCTAACTTACACCTGGCCCTGTATTCCGCATTCGCTTTACCCACAGTTCAGTTGTGAAAATAAAAACCGACCTGCAAATGTGTGGAATGTTTGCGGGGCTGTTCAAAGCGCTGTCCGGCCCATTAGGAAGCTCTGGGGCCCCAGGCAGACGGCTAATAGCGCGGCCTTTCCTCCATCACTCCGCGGGTTTACGGCAGGAAGCCCGGCCGACTGATAAGATTAACAACACCTCTGCACCGCACTGGCTGCGTCCCGGGAGTCCATTATTTATTTATCCTGCCCACAATGCCAACACTGTGGGGCTGATAAATGGAGGTGCGCTCATTGCTCAAGGGTTAAAACTGAAAACATGTCTACTCCTTAGGCTTTGTTTATGTTTTCTTTTGCTTGTTTTTTAAAAGACGGGGTATTACACTTATTAACTGCTAACACATTCCATATTTAGATCGCCATGTTACTTTTTACTGTCGGGAAAATTCTTTGTTCACTGACAACATTGTATTAACTTGTTTAATAAGTTTAATCTTCTTTTTTGACGCTCTGAGTCTTCCTTTGCTCTCTGTGTTAAGTCACTCCCCCTTCAGGGCGTTATCACAACACAATCAGCTGCGTCCTGCAAATTAAACTACTGCACATCGCATCAGGTTTGCGAAGTTATAACGTATTGTTTTGGATCATGCTTTTGTATATTTATGGAGGATTGTCATATGGGAGCCAGGCTTGTGGGCTGAGGTTTGGATAGGATCGTACTACAAACCGTAGATTACTCAAACCTCAAACCATCTAAATCCTCTTCAGACATGTTTTTGATGAGGGAACATTACAACATGGTCGAAAGCTCCAATTTTGCATGATACCCCCTGTACCCCCTTTAATATATGCTGATTTGTATAACGTTGTCTATGTATATTATGCAAATTACCATTTAAGCTCCACTCAAGGCTAATTAACAAATAATTATGTAAACATTGATTACTTCATTTGAATGCCCTGATGATTCCATAGAGCGGTAGGCCCAGATGTGTATCCTGTAGTGCAATGTTTCTCAAACTGTGGTACGTGAGCCCCTTCAGTACGTGGACAGTTTTGCCTAATTTCATTTTACCAGCACTTGTTCTCCTTGGGATAATTTCCCGTTTAGAACTACAGTGGAAATAATGTAGTCCACTTTTAGACCTGGTTTAGCTCTAGATTAGGCATGGAATTGTCCTATTATATACTTGATTTAAATCTGGCGGTACTCGGAAAGCCAAATCTTTTCTTTGGTGTTCGTGCACACTTCAAGTTCATCTGTTCCACTGTATATATCGACCAATTCACTTTATATTAAAAAACTCTCTCCATAACTGCTGCGGTCAGGCTACTTAGTTTGATCTTAAAATGTTCGTGTTAATCCGCTCTACATTTCCTGGTGTTTTTATTTTGAAATTTTGTCTCTAAATCAAGATGAACATTAATAACAGGCAAATCAAAAGGTGTCTTCTTTCCCTGAGGTCGCTCCCGCTACTGTTAGCAACGGATTTGATTGACAGCACTGCTCAATGCCCGTGGTGCAGGCAACAGCCTCGCTCTGGACTGGCTCTTTGGTTGCTATGATACTCGCGGTCGGAATTCCAAATATGGAACTCAGCTCCAAATTTGCCCCTATAACTGCTCTAGCCTTGACGATCTTCATTTGGCTGGAGTTGAACACACTCACAGCACACTCCCTTAGTCCACTTCTTTATCCAGTCTATGGTTTGAACGCAAGTCCTTCCACTTCGCAGCAGCGGATGACTGGAACTCTTTTAAAAATACCCTTAAACTCGGCTCTTTTATATGTGTTTAGATGCAAACTTCTGCCGGTGGTGGCGGACTTACCCTGTTGTCCACATTGTCTTTTTATGCTTTGTATTTGTGCCATGTTTTATGTTATGCGGGTCCTGCTGAGGTCTCTTGACCAGGTCATGTTTTGCAAATGAGAATTGGTTCTCAAATATTTTACCTGCTTAAATAAAGTAAAAAATAAAGAGACAGTGCTGTAGTGCATTCTGAACCTCAAAACGAATGATTAAGGTTAAACACCTTAAGTAACTTTGCAATTTGAAAACTGACTTGGAAAGCTCTGACAAAAAAATCTAGAAACTACAAAATTAGACTGAGCTATTTTGCTCACATAGGAGTCCAGATTGGATTTGTTCATGGATTTTTTGTAGGTGCAAAAGTGAAGAAGGAAAGGAGAACTTGCTGGCTTGAAAGTTCATTAGATATGTGAAGTATCAAATTAGAGCTGAAGTTATCTGAAAAGCTGTTTTAAATTGTAGTTAAAGAAGACATATTGTCCTCGAGTCTGTATATAGAATCTGTGACACCCATAGGTCATTATAATTTGGACAATTTTTTAAAATCGTATATTGATCTAAAACAACCTAATCAAAGAAACAAGTCCCCTGACTTCTGCATTAAAAAATTGCAGTGCCCAATGGGAGCTGACACTGGTGTAAATGTCATCACAAGCGGTGAAAACAGTGGCAGTGAAAACGGAGTATAAAGATTACTCAAACGAATCACTCTAAATACAAAGGGTAAATGAGAAGAGAAAACAACTACAGTATAACATGATTTAAAGCTCTACAAAGTTGATTTTGCGTATAGGTCCACTTTAAAAAAATATATGATTGATAGTAATTATTGTTTTTTCATTATTTTGTAATGATTTACAAAAATATGAGCAATAGATGGAAACAAACAGGTAGCACCATAAAATGCTTTTGCTAAACGTGGCATTTAAATGTACCATAATACACAAATTTGACTCTCGTTACCTCATCAAAAACATACCCGGAGTTGTGTTTTGTTTCATTCAGACGTGTTTGCGTAACCTATTACTAACATACCCGGAGTTGTGTTTTGTTTCATTCAGACGTGTTTGCGTAAACCTATTACTAGTCTGTCTACATCTCCAAAGCTCAAAATGCGCTGTTCCACCTTGTGATGTCATGAAACAGTAGTTTTCAAGTTAACAGCTACAGTAGAGATTGGCAATTCTAGGGCTGAAATTATCCAAATGATTCTAGTGAAGGTGTATAAAAAACACGGTGGAGCATTTCCTGTATTACCACATGACATCACAAGGTGGAACAGAGTGTTTTCCGTTTGAGAGAAATATGCAGGGTTTGTGTGTTAAACATGAGTGAATGAAACAAAACACAACACCAGGTATATTTTTGATGAGGAAATAACATTATAACATAGCTCAGAAAATAGTGTAATATGGGCTCTTTAAGCTACACTGACAAACTGAATTTAGATCACAAGTCAACAACGCTCTGTTATGATGTAACATTGTGTATTCCTTCTAATTAGGCCCAAACAAGGATGTTCATTTCATTAGCCATCTTCTAGCTAGCAGTGTAATTAAGACCATAGGTTCCACCATAAAAACATATTGACAAAAGCCCCGGGAGGATGCTAGCTTCCTCCTCCGTGAACGAATTAGCGTTTTTGTCAATGTCTTGATTAGTGGAACCATCAATAAAGCTAAATTAAGCAGTCTGCGCCATCCGACTGTGTAACGCACATTTATTTACCGCCATTTGAGCTCCCCTCCTCCTGCCACGCCCCTGTGTTCATTTGACTGCACTGTTAATCATTGTTTGGCGTTTTGGTTTTGTTGTAATCAGATTAGGAAATGGGTTGTCTAATGCGCGCCGCGTATAAATCAAAGTCAGAAATAAGATAGTAAAGCTGAAGTAGATTAATGGAAGTGCCACTTAGCGTTTGTCTTATCATTGCTTGACAAATGTATTCAAGTGCAAATGGAAAAAACTGACTGATTTGGTGTAGTACTTAAACAGTCGTTAGAGTAAACCAGCGTTAGTAAGGATGCAATTATTTTAAATGCGGCTTACCTCACGGCAGGTAAGATGTGCTCCAGTGCTCTCATCCAAATTGTAGCTATCTGTTCCCTATTAGCAACTTATTTTTAGCCTGGATGATCTTGTACCTACGTACGAACAGATGCCTTGTTTGCTACCCATTAGAGGAAGGGATCACATTTGCAGAGGTGGGTAAAGTAGCCAAAAACTGTACTCAAGTAAGTGTGACATTACCTCAAAAATAGTATTACTTAAGTAGACAAACAAAGTAGTGGTCCAAGAAATTACTCAAGTAAGAGTAAAAAAGTATTTTGGGAAACTGCTACTCAAGCAAGATTCAAAGAGTAACTGTCAAGATGTACGATGTATTATTTAAAGTGAATGTAAGTGGAAGGAAAAATGTTAAATAATGCACAAATGTGGTATTTTCAAAGGACAGACGCAAAAATGAGAAAAACTAAATCATATTTGAAGGAGCAATGCAAGAGACACAACTGTTCAAATGATTTCATATTGTCAACATAAAGCTTTTGTCACTTGTGGACTTTCTCACGGTGAGAAGAGTAACCAGTACTTCTACTCAAACAAGAGCACTGTTACTTCAATAAAAAATAAGCTGTTAGAAAAGTAGGCTACTTTGAAAATCACAATTTCTTCAAAACTACTCAAGTAAATGTAACTGAGTACTACCCACCTCTACACATTTGTAGTTAGCGGTCCCTTAGCTTTAGCCCTGTGTGTCTATGTATTGTGTCTACAGGCTTCTTAACCTTCCAGTCCTCTTCCTCACAGGAGTTACAAGTTTAGGCTCATGTAGTAAGTATAATGCCTGTGTCACTGGTCCATGCACTTGCAAATTCTAATCCTAAAAGGCCTCTCCTCCTTCTTTCCTAATGTGACACTGCTGCTGGACATGGATGATTCACATGAACGTGTGTGCAATCTAACTTAATTATTATTGTACATGTACATTGCTGAACTATTAAAAAACAATTATTTTTGTCAGGACAGGACAATACCTGGTTACCTACTTTACATGTTTCGGCTACTTCCTGTAGCCTCTTGAAATCAGTCATATCTGACTACTGCAAGAAACAAAACCACATCATGGACTGAAATGATGCCAGGGTCATTAATGCTGAAAGCAATAAATATCAGAGAAGATCAGAAAGGCCATCGAGATCTTTAAACAAGGTCCAAAGAACATAAATGGAGATGAGGGAGCTTACACCTGATCACTCACATGGGTTGCAGTCCTGCT
This sequence comes from Periophthalmodon schlosseri, assembly GCA_000787095.1. Taxonomy (NCBI): domain Eukaryota; kingdom Metazoa; phylum Chordata; class Actinopteri; order Gobiiformes; family Gobiidae; genus Periophthalmodon; species Periophthalmodon schlosseri. The sequence continues at coordinate 916 of JACM01017329.1, read as the reverse complement.
ACAGGAAGTAGTGGAAATATACAGTATAAAGCAGCTAAACAAACTCTCCTGACTAAAAGAACAGTTATTTCAAAGCTTAAAACTAAAGATAGAATGAACCTTTATCAGAGAAGTATAGTTGAATGTTCATAGGCATGAGCCTATTGATTGCTAAAAGTCCACTAAGAGTCTGTGCTAGCTCTACTCTAGTCACCGTCACGTGATGTATGTTTCTGACATCACAATGTGAGCAGCGCTCAACGAGTATTGAGGAAATAAATGTGGATGAAAAAAATATGCACCAGTGAGCACAGGCCATGGAAACCAACATGGCTCCATCTTTGATTCTTCCAGATCTTCTTATACCTCATGCTCACACACCACTCCAGCTGAAGGAGTAATGCAAGAAACACAACTGACAACTGTCATAACAGCGGGGGCAGGCCATGTGAACAAAAATTTTATGTGGTGGTAGAATGACACTGCGTTTAACTGTTTGCACCATACAGTTTTGGACATGTTTGAAATCATGGACACACACACAAGCAAATACAAAAATCAATGACCTTTCCAACTCAGGCACAGAGGAATTCTTCTCACTGAGTCATCAGACCGGCACAGACCAATGTCACAGGTCAACCCATGCATCACCATTGTATCAGTTGTGTTTACATTGTAGAATTTGATGATGAACATTTTCTCATCAAAAAACATACCTGAAGTTTTATTTAGCTTCATCAATGCTCCTTAGATTAATCCTGTGCAGTAAGTCTGACTCTGAACACTCAAAAACACTCAACTTCCCTAGGATTGTGACGTCAAAGGGAAATAAATCATAACCAAAATAAAACATAACAATTTTTTTTTTCTGTGCATTTCTGCCATTAGATTGTGTCCATTACAACTATGTGCTTACATTAACGTTTCAATAGCATGC